>RCUC01138904.1:0-28342 GCA_003697995.1 Taxidea taxus jeffersonii | reverse complement strand
AACTGAGGGGGGTGGGGGGGAGGGGGGTTGGGAGAGGGTGGTGGGTTTACATTATATGTTTAAATATATATTTAAATAAAAATAAAATTTAAAAAAAAAGCTAAAAGGCAACATGTGGAATGGGAGAAGGTATTTCCAAATGACATATCTGATAAAGGGCTTTTATCTGAGATCTATGAAGAACTCAAACTCAATAACCAAAATCCAAATAATCCAGTTAAGCAATGGGAAAAAGACATGAACAGACATTTCTCCAAAGAAGACATACAAATGGCCAACAGACAGATTGAAAAAAAAAATGCTCATCATCACTTGGCATCAAGGAAGTACAAATCAAAACCACAATGAGATACCACCTCACACTGGTCAGAATGGCTAAAACTAACAAGTCAGGAAGCAACAAATGTTGGTGAGGATGTGGAGAAAGGGGAACCCACTTACACTTTTGGTGTGAATGCAAGCTGGTACAGCCACTCTGGAAAACAGTATGGAGGTCAAGAAACTAGAAATAGAGCCACCCTATGACCAGCAATTGCACTACTAAGTATTTACCCCAAAGACACAAATGTAGTGATTCGAAGGGGCACCTGCACCCCAATGTTTATAGCAACAATGTCCACAATAACCAAACTATGGAAACAGCCAAGATGCCTATTGGTGGATGCATGGATAAAGATGTGATATATATATATATAATACAATGGAATATTATTTGGCCATCAGAAAGGATAAAATCTTACCATTTACACTGACGTGGATGGAACTGAAGGATATTATGTGAGCAAAATAAGTCAGTCAGAGAAAGACAATTATAATATGGTTTCACTCATATGTAGAATATAAAAAACAGCACAGAGGATCATAGGGGAAGGGAGGGGAAATGGAATGGGAAGACATCCGAGAGGGAGACAAACCATGAGAGACTCTTAACTTTGGGAAAGAAACAGGGTTGCTGAAGGGATGGTGGGTGGGGAGATGGGGTAACTGGGTGATGAGCATTAAGGAGGGCACATGATGTGATGAGCACTGGGTATTCTATATACCTGATAATTACTGAACTCTACATCTGAAACTAATGATGTGCTATATGTTGGCTAACTATATTTAAATTAAAAAAAAAAGAAAGAGTACACTTCTCATGGTGAGCACTTAGTAATGTACAGAATTGATTAATCATTATGTTGCACACCTAAAACTAAATAACACTGCATGTTAATTACACTTCAATAAGATAAAAACAAATAAAATAAAAAGATTCAATTAGGTCCTATAAGATGGACAATAATTAAGACATGGGGTTTTAAAATAGATAAATTTAAGGTAATTTTAAATATATGGTTAATAGTTAAGAGACAGTAATACTATTTGAGACCAAAATAGGGTATTTAGGGTATTTAGTGGGAAGATATATAAGATGGATCAATATTTACAATGAAGACTATTGAAATGAAAAATAATACTTATAATTTAAAACTTAAATTTTACTTGAGTTGTTATATTAATGTGATTAGCATATAGTTCAAGTTATATATTTATTATATATTCTTATATATACATTATACTATAATAGATACATACACTATATATATGTATATATATACATATACACACACACACACATACATACATACATAAACATTTATATAATACACATAATGCAGATGCAACATTCTGGGAAGGAACTGTGTTTTCTGGTGGACAGGAGATTGATATTGGTATGAAATCCCAAGAGAACTTTTCTGCAAGATTACCATTAACATTAGGAGAAGTTGTTGCCACAAATCTGTAGACACAAGTACAACAGATTATGTCCTGGTTTTCCTTGCAAAAATCAATCTATAATTTTTAAATTTCTAGATTTAAATGACTTCACCTATGCATTCCAAGAGGGCTAGTACCTCTCTGTTTGATATTAACACCCTTCAAATTCTTATTATCATTGCCTGCTTCATTATTCATTACTCTAGAATCATCTCTAAGTCAAATGGTTCATCTTAGGTTTTTTCACACCTTCCTCAGAAACCCAAATCTGTATTTTACTTCGGAGACTAAGGGACACTACAGAATAATTTTGAAATTCAGATTACTGGCCACAATTTATTAGAATCTCTGCTCTGAGTATCACAGGACTGAAATCAAGCTAGGAACAGAGGTTTTGGAGGAAAATCTATTTCCAACCTCATTTTTGTTTCAGGCAGAATTCAGTTCCTTGTGGCTGTAGAACTGAAGTACTTATTTCCTTGCTGGCTATCAGGTGTGGGCTGTTCTCCAAGAGTTCGCTGATCCCCCCCACCCCCATGGCTCCTTCCATCTTGAAGCTGATAACAGCATGTCAAATTCTTCCAATGGTGCTTTGAATCTCTGACTTTCTCTATCTTTGATCTCCAAACCCAAATTTGAAAGTTTTATGTAATTAGGTCAGGCCCATCCAGACAATCTTTTTATTTTAAAATCAACTGATGTGGAACCATAGTATTATTTACAAAATCCATTTTGCCACATAACCTAACATAATCAGAGAGAGTGATTTCTCATCATATTCACGGATTTCACCCATACTGCAGGAAAGGGAATTGTCTAGGGTGTGTATATCACAGGATACAGAGAATCTTAGGATTGTGCCAACCACACCATCCCAAAATAGTAAAAATCAAGGTAGCCACACTTTTACCCCTCACCTCAAGCACATCTACCTTTTATGAGGGCTTTCTTGCTCACCCAACCCTGGTACAAATATTTACTTCTTTTAATTACAACTTTTGTTAAAGCACCTGTAACAGTTTAGTTTATGAACTTGTTTACACAATTGTCTTCCCTTATAGAGAGTAGCTTCTCAGGGACAGAGACTGGGTGTGATACACTGCTACACTTTCAGTGACCAGTATGGGGAGTGGCACAGAGCAGGTTCGAAGACTATTGCTGAACAGATGAAAAAAATGATATAATCCATTAGTGAGCCCAAATACTGCTGTCTTTTGAACCAACTCAAAGTTATAGTTGGTAGGGAAGGCAGGTGTAGCTAAACAAACAAGTGCCAATAATAATGAGCCCTGTAGACATACAATAAGGGACAAACTTCTGGCTCACATCCTTCTCTTCTTTTTCTCCTTTTCCCCAATACTAATGTTTCATCTTACATTCTGGATTCCAATATTTCCAGCCTCTACGAGGACATCATGCATGTATTATACAATTTTCTTCACAAATTTTCAATCATGTGCTTTCCATTACTTCTTTCACATCAGTCTGAAAACATGTTCAATTTCTCATCAGTCCAAATCTTCCATTTGCTTATGCTGAAACTCAAGGTAGAGTCCATTTCATCCTTCCCACCTGATATTGTTCTAGTCTTTCATCTGGACGAATTGATTTCCCTGCCTCCAGTCTTGTGCTACTCCAATCCATCTTTCACTCTGATACTAGAGTAAACTGTAAAACATAAATAAGGATATGACAGCCCTATGCTCAAAAATCTTTAATATATTCCTCTCATTCACTGATTCAAGGTCAAGCTCCTTAATATGTCATTTGAAACACTGTATAATATGTATTTCTGAGATATCTCCTGTTATACTCCCATCTGTCACTCCTTCCACCATCACTAGCCTGTTACTTGAGGGTAATGTTGCACGATGACTCAGTAATCCTTGAGCACACAGCATGTGTTCTTACCATCTTCTGTATCTTCTCATGTTGTTTGACCTACCTGAAATGTCCTTCCCTAATGTTTTCAAAAACAGAATTAATTGCTATTTTCATACACGTGAGTCTATTTTAGCATTTCTCACATAAGATATGTTCTTGCTGATTGTGAGTTCTCTGGTTACATATTAAAGACTAGTTCCCAGAAAAAAAAAAAAAAAAAAACAGGACAAGGATTCCCTAAAGGAATAACCACTCACACATTCCTTTACTTCCCCCAAATGTTTACTGAGTGATTTCTCTGTGCCAGGTACCATGCTGTGTATGTGCTGAAGACACAGAAAGAAGCCCTCCCAAGATTCTCAGTGGCACTGATTTCTAACATCTCTCACCACCACCAATACAGTCAGGCATAGAGTAGATGCTCATGTGAAGGACACATCCAGAAAAGTCCAGTATAAGATGAATTAGATCTTCCATTTTCATCTTTGTATCCACAGCATTTAGCAGTGAGCATGGCAAGTAGCAGTGCTTAATAAATGTTTATAAATAAAAGACAAATAAATGATACAACACGGATGGAATAAAGGAGCCAAGGCCACCAAACAGATTTACCTAAGAGCTACTACCATACAATGTCACCATCCCATTCACTGACGCATTCTTTAAGACATGATTTTTTTTTTGTAGTTTTATTTATTTATTTATTTATTTGACAGACAGACCACAAGTAGGCAGAGAGGCAGGCAGAGAGAGAGGAAGGGAAGCAGGATCCCCGCAGAGCAGAGAGCCCGATGCGGGGCTCGATCCCAGGGCCCTGGGATCATGACCTGAGCTGAAGGCAGAGGCTTTAAACCACTGAGCCACCCAGACGCCCCTAAGACATGATTTTTATGTTGAACAAAAGTGGCAAGAGTGGGCATCCTTGTCATGTTCCTGATCTCAAAGGGAAGACTGTTAGCTTTTCCCCATTGAGGATGATATTCACTGTGGGTTTTTCATAGATAGCTTTCATAAAGTTGAGGAATATTCCCTCTATTCCTATACTTTGAATTATTTTAATCAGGAACGGATGCTGTATCTTGTCAAATGCTTTTTCTGCATCAATTGAGAGGACCATGTGGTTCTTCTCTTTTTTTTCTTATTGATTTGTTCTATCACATTGATAGATTTGCAAATGTTGAACCACCCCTGCATCCCATGGATAAATCCCACTTGGTTATGGTGGATAACCTTTTTAATGTACAGTTGGATCCTGTTAGCTAAGATTTTGTTGAGAATCTTAGCATCCATATTCATCAGGGATATTTGTCTGAAAATCTACTTTTTTGGTGGGGTCTTTCCCTGGTTTGGGGATCAGGGTAATGCTGGCTTCATAAAAAGAATGTGCAAGTTTTCCTTCTACTTCTATTTTTTGAAAGAGCCTCAGGAGAATAGGTATTATTTCTTCTTTGAATGTTTGGTAGAATCCCACAGAGAATCTGTCAGGTCCTGGGATTTTCCTTTTTGGGAGGTTTTTGATCACTGCTTCAATCTCAGTACTAGATATTGGTCTACTCAGGTTGCCAATTTCTTCCTGATTCAGTTTTGGAAGTTTATAGATTTCCTGGAATACATTCATTCTTGTTCAACATAATACTAGAAGTCCTAGCAACAGCAATTAGACAACAAAAAGAAATAAAAGGTATTTAAATTGGCAATGAAGAAGTCAAACTCTCTCTCTCTTTCTTTGCAGATGACATGATACTTTATATGGAAAACCCAAAAGACTCCACCCCCAAACTACTAGAACTCATACAGCAGTTCAGTAATGTGGTAGGATACAAAATCAATGTACAGAAATCAGCTGCTTTCCTATACACTAACAATGAAAACACAGAAAGGGAAAAAAGAGAATTGATTCCATTTACTATAGCACCAAGAATCATAAGATACCTGGGAATAAACCTAACCAAAGAGGTAAAGGATCTGTACTCGAGAAACTACAGAACACTCATGAAAGAAATTGAAGAAGACATAAAAAGATGAAAGATCATTCCACATTCATGGATCAGAAGAATAAACATTGTTAAAATGTCTATACTGCCTAGAGCAGTATACTTTCACTATACTTTCTATGCCATTCCAATAAAAATTCCATGAGCATTTTTCAAAGAGCTGGAACAAAAAAATCCTACAATTTGTATGGAACCAGAAGAGACCCTGAATTGCTAAGGAAATTTTGAGAAAGAAAAACAAAACTGGGGGCATCACATTGCCTCATTTTAAGCTTTCCTACAAAGCTGTGATCACCAAGACAGCATGGTACTGGCACAAAAACGGACACATAGACCAGTGGAACAGAGTTGAGAGCCAAATAAGGATCCTCAACTATATGGTCAAATAATCTTCGACAAAGCAGGAAAAAATATACAGTGGAAAAAAGACAATCTCTTCAATAAATGGTGCTGGGAAAATTGGACAGCTATGTATAGAAGAATGAAATCAACTATAATCTTACATCATACACAGAGATAAATTCGAAATGGATAAAATACCTCAATGTGAGGCAGGAATCCATCAGAATCATAGAGGAGAACATAGGCAATAACCTCTTTGACATTGGCCACAGCAACTTCTTTCAAGATATGTCTCCAAAGGCAAAGGAAACAAAAGTGAAAATGAACTTTTGGGACTTCATCAAGATCAAAAGCTTCTGAACAGCAAAGGAAACAGTCAACAAAACAAACAGGCAACCCACGGAATGGGAGAAGATATTTGCAAATGACAGTATAGACAAAAGGCTGATATCCAGGATTTATAAAGAACTTCTCAAACTCAACACACACAAAACAGATAATCATGTCAAAAATGGGCAGAAGACATGAACAGACACTTCTCCAAAGAAGACATAGAAATGGCTAACAGACACATGAAAAAAATGTTCATAATCATTAGCCCTCAGGGAGATTCAAATCAAAACCACAGGTAGATACCACCTTAAACCAGTTAGAATGGCCAAATTTAACAAGATAGTAAACAACAAGTATTGGAGAGGATGTGGAGAAAGGGGAACCCTCTTACATTGTTGGTGAATGCAAGTTGGTGCAGCCACTTTGGAAAACAGTGTGGAGATTCCTTAAGAAAGTAAAAATAGAGCTATACCATGACTGTGCAATTGCACTACAGGGTATTTACCCCAAAGATACTGATGTAGTGAAAAGAAGGGCCATCTGCACCCCAATGTTTATAACAGCAATGGCCAAAGTCACCATGTGGAAAGAACCAAGGTGCCCTTCAGTGGACGAATGGATAAAGAGGATATGGTCCATATATACTATGGAGTATTATGCCTCCATCAGAAAGGATGAATATCCAACTTTTGTATCAACATGGACAGGACTGGAAGAGATTATGCTAAGTGAAATAAGTCAAGCAGAAGGAGCCAATTATCATGTGGTTTTGCTTACTTGTGCAGCATAAGGCATAACAGGGAAGACATGGGGAGATGGAGAAGAGAAGGGAGTTGGGGGAAATTGGAGCGGGGGACAAACCATGAGAGACTGTGGACTCTGAGAAACAAACTGAGGGTTTGGAGGGGAGGGCGATGGGGGTTGGCTGAGCCTGGTGGTGGGTATTGTGGAGGGCATGTATTGCATGGAGCAGTGAGTGTGGTGCATAAATAATGAATTCTGAAACACGGAAAAGAATTTTATTTATTTATTTTTTAAATTTATTTATTTGTTAGAGAGAGAGAGAGCGAGCACAGGCAGACAGAGAGGCAGGCAGAGGCAGGCAGAGGCAGAGGGAGAAGCAGGCTCCCTGCCGAGCAAGGAGCCTGATATGGGGCTCCATCCCAGGACGCTGGGATCATGACCTGAGCAGAAGGCAGCCGCTTAACCAACTGAGCCACTCAGGCGTCCCAAGAATTTTATTTAAAGGGGAAAAAATGACAAGATTTTTAAATAATGTTATATCCTTCCTAAGCCATTAACAATGAGAAAATAAACGTGTTAAATTCCAATCAGAAATTGGTAAATATTATGCCCCTAACATACACTTTGATGATTCTTTCACAGGCAGAGATATACTGAAGAATTAATATAGCTGCCCAAATACCAAGTTATGATATGGTATGGTATCTAGGAGACATCTTTCCAGAAATCATCCTCAATAAGAGCCTTAGCCCTTTCCACCTGACCCTACCTTATCCTCTCCAGTCAACTTTAGCTAACGGCAAGGAAAACAATAAAATAAATAAAATAGAATCTTTCTCATACTTCAGAGCAATAAAGTTAATGATATGTTCCCACTAAAATTTCTCATTTTCTTTTATGTCAGAGTTTGACCATAAATGAAACAATAAAAAAGTTACAACCTCTTCAAATGTGCCTGATCAGATAAAGAACATCTAATTAATGAGGCTGCATGAAAAATTTCAAAAATTCTTCAAACTTTGTGCATAGAATCAGAGAAGAGGTAATGAATATCAAATTCATGTATTTCACAGAGAAAGGCCCATAAGAAAGATTTTTCCCAAGGTTATATAACAAATTGAAGACAGAGCTAGATGAGAACCCAAGTTGCCCGCCACACACTTTAGTTCCTTTCAGAGCTTTCTAAATTAAAAATAACTAGTCCATGGGTCTTCCAAAACTTATTGTTGATCATAAGGATTACTTGGGTCTACTTTATTCCAATACTCCCTTCCAAAGCAGGAGCATGGAAGAATCATTTGAGAATAAGCTGAATCTTAAAGGGAAAATTTCTTCCATCTCCTGGAAATGAGAAATTCAGGAGATGGAATTTTTAAGAAAGACTACAGAAACTAGTGACAGACAACAGAAAATATTCCACCTGGCCAGACAATGATATTCCATATGTTGAAGGGGGAAAGAGGAACACAGTACTGAGATGGCAAACAGAGACAAAACAAACTTCTCCTGAAGAAGCTGCTCCACTACACAGTTACTATTCAGTTTCCCAAGTTTACTATTCTGACGGAGAAGGGAGGTTGACTCCAAGTCAATATTGGGAATCAATCTCCTTACCATTAAAAGACCCAAAGTGGAACAGCTTGCCTTGTGAAGTCATGATCTCCCTATAATTGGAGACAACAAGAGGCTGGGCATTACAGAAAACAGTCTATCCAACTGATGGAAAGGGCTTCATGAATATACTCCATGATTTCTAGTATCCTTTCCAATTTTGGTACAGTTATCCTAGAGTGGAATTTTATTACTAAGAGATGATTTCGGTTGGGATTGGAAAGGTTTCTTGTGTTCCTCAGTATTTAACTAATTTCTTGCATTGTTTCTTCAAATGAATTTAATTCATTAAACTAAAGAAGTGATGTGTGCAGTATTTGTTGGATGTTGGAAACAGGGAGTGAATGTTATAGAAGTGAGCAGAACATGGTCCCAGCCATTAAGGAGGCTTGAGGCAACTATACAGTGGAAATATGTGACTGTTTTCTGTACCCGATGTTATCAAAGTCAAAGTAGCTTGACTACCAGTATGATATACATAAAGGAGCATGAATTTACTATCATGCAACACAAAACATATATAATCACATTGGTCAATATTTATTGAGTGTTTTCCCTGTTTCAGGATATGAACTAAGGTATTTTCTGGCATAATCAAGGCTCTACAATAGGTTATATTATTATTCCTTTTTTAAAATTTCAAATTCTATTTTCGATTGAAATATAATTCACATACAATATTATATTAGTTTCAGATATACAGTGATTTCATCTTTGTATACATTAACTCAATAACAGCTCAATAAACTGTTATCATTCAACAACATAACAACATAATATAATTATTACTGTACATTACAACCACACTTGTACATTACAACCCCAGGACTTACTAATTTTACAACTAAAAGTTTGTAATTCTTGATCCTCTTTACTCACTTAACCTCTTCCTATCAACCTTTCCAGTAGTATCATCAAACAGTTTTTTGTGTCTGTGAGTCTAGGTTTTTTGACTTTTATTTTTTTTAAGATGTATAATAATCAACTGTATTTGTATAAATTGGCAATGAATAATTAGAAAGTAAAATTTTAAAAAATATTACAACTCAATAAAAGTTTGAAATACTTAGGGATAAATCTAAAAAATATAGAGGGGGAGATGAACCATGAGAGACTATGGATTCTGAAAAACAATCTGAGAGTTATGAAGGGGAGGGAGGTGGGAGGTTGGGGGAGCCTGGTGGTGGGTATTATGGAGAGCATATATTGCATGGAGCACTGGGTGTGGTACATAAACAATGAATTCTGTTACACTGAAAAAATTAAATAAAAAAAAAGAAGATGAAATGGATACCATATGGGCAATGTTTAGCATCACAGTACACACCTAACAGTCACTTAATCCCAAATATTATTCAGCACTAAGTTACTTTGAATAAAGTACTAATTGTTGCCTTAAAAATATTTACAAAACCTATACACTGAAAACTACCAAACATTATTAATACAAATTAAACTGAGAGCTACATTTATTCATGGATTGTTTGATTTTCTTTGTTTTGTATTTTAGATTCTCAGGTGAAATAATGTGGTATTTGCCTTTCTCTCTTTACCTCATTTCATTTAGCATAATACCTTCAATTTCCATCCATTTTGTGGCACATGGCAAGACTTCATTCTTTTTATACTTGTATGTAAAAATCTTTATCCATACATACATCCATGGCCATGGGTGTTGTTTCCATATCATGGCTATTGTAAATAATGCTGCAATGAACATAAAGGTGCATTTATCTTTTTGAATTTGTGTTTTCATTTCCTTCATATAGTTAACCAGGATTGGAACTGTTGGATCATGTGGTAGTTCCATTTTTAATTTTTTGAGGAACCTAGATACTGTTTTCTATAGTGACTGCACCATCATTCCCAGAACCTGCACAAAGCTCTCTCTCTCTCTCTTTTTACAATCTCACAAATAACTCTTCCAAATTAAATCATCTTTAAAATGTTGGTGGAGGGGCACCTGGGTGGCTCAGTGGGTTAAGCCTCTGCCTTCGGCTTAGGTCATGATCTCAAGGTCCTGGGATCGAGCCCCGCATCAGGCTCCCTGCTCGGCAGGGAGCCTGCTTCCCCCTCTCTCTCTGCCTGCCTCTCTACCTACTTGTGATCTTTGTCTGTCAAATAAATAAATAAAATCTTAAAAAGAATGTTGGTAGAATTTGCCAGTAAAGCTGTCTGAATGTTTGTTTGTTGGAAAGTTTTGATTATTATCTCAATCTCCATAAGTAATCATTCAACTCAGATTTTCTTTTCTTCCTGATTCAGTCTCAAAAGATTGTATGTTTCCATGAATTTACCCATTTCTTCTAGATTATCCTGTTTGTTGGCATATGATTGTTCATTGTAGTCTTTTATAATCATCTGTATGTCTGTGGTATCAATTGTAATTTCTTTCATTTCCAATTTTACTGGAGCCCAATTTCTTTTTACTTGGTTACTATAGCTAAAGATTTGTCAGTTTTCCTTATCTTTTGAAAGAACCCATTCTCAGTTACACCGATCTTTTCCACTATCTTTTTGGTCTCTATTTCATTGATTTTCATTCTTCATCTTTATTATTTCCTTCCTTCTGCTAACTTTGAACTTCATTTTTTCTTTCTGGTTCTATTAGGTGTTAAGTTATATTGAGTTTTTTTTTTCTTTTTTCTATTTTTTTCTTGAGGTAGGCATGTATTGCAATGAACTTCCCTATTAGAACTGCTTTTTCCATATCCCACAGATTTTCCTATGTTGCATGTCTGATTTTTTTTATTTCTGGATAATATTTTATTTTTCCTTGATTTACTCTGTGACTCAGTAGTTGTTCAGTAACATGTTCTTTAATTTCTTCATTTTTTAAAAAAATATTGATTTATTTTAGAGAGTGCATGGGAGAGGGGGTCAGAGGAAGAGAAAGGGAAAGCAGACTCCCCAATGAGCATGGAAGATACATTTAGAAATATATATGCACTTAATATAGGAGCACCAACACACATAAAGCAAATATTAACAGACCTAAAGTGAGGATTTAAGAGAAATGCAATTATAGTAGGGGATTTTAGTAGCACACTTATATCAATAATAGATCAACCAGACAGAAAATCAATAAAGGGACATTAGGTTTAAATGACGACCTATTAGGGGCACCTGGGTGGCTCAGTGGGTTAAGCCTCTGCCTTTGGCTCAGGTCCTGATCTCAGGGTCCTGGGATCGAGCCCCACACTGGGCTCTCTGCTCGGCAGGGAATCTGCTTTCCTCTCCCTCTCTGCCTACCTGTGATATCTATCTCTGTCAAATAAATAAAATCTATTTAAAAATATAAATAAATGATGACCTATTCGATGACATGGACTCTTCTCCCTCTGTGCTTTCCCCCACTACAATGCTTTCTTTTTGATGTCACATTTTACTTGTCTTTTTTATGTATATTTTTTACCTTGTTTAATTATTTGACACATAGAGGTGGGGGGAGAGAGAAAGAGAGAGGGAGAGGTACAAGCAGGTAGAGTGGCAGTCAGAGGGAGATGGAGAAGCAGGTTCCCCACCAAGCAGAGAGTCCAACGCAGGCTTGATCCCAGGACCCCGGGATCATGACCTGAGCTGAACTTAGATGTTTAACTGACTTAGCTACCCAGGTGCCCCTATTTTATGTATATTTTAACTAGCTATTGGAGTTTTACCTAATTTTGCTACTTTTGTTTTTTAACCTTTATACTAGCTTTATAAGTGATTCTGTCACTCCCTTTACTATATTAACTTTTCCACTGAGATTTTTCCTTTCTGTATTTTCTTGTTCTTGCCACTATCTTTCAGCTTAATAAAATTTCTTTAACATTTCTCATATTTATTACCATAGGGCCATTTTAGTAGTAATCAAACCCTTTTGCTTTTGCTTATGGAAAATTTTTTTCTCCAAATCTGAAAGATAACTTTGGAGCATAGATATTCTTTATTGGAATTTTTTCCCTTCAGCACTTTGAATATGTCTACACAATCCTTTCTGGTTTGCAAAAATATGTCTATATACTCCCTTCTGTTGAAAAAAATCTGCTAAAAGTCTTATGGGTTTCCCTTGTGAATAATAAGTTAATATTCTCTTGCTGATTTTAAGATTTTCTAACTGTTAACATTTTAATTATAATGTATTCTGGCATGGCTCTCTTTGGATTCATTTTATTTTGAACTCTTTATGCTTCCCGAACCTGGATGTCTGTTCCCTTCCTAAAGTTAGGAAGTTTTCAACCATTATTTCTTCAAATAAGTTTTCTGGCCTTTTTGCTTCTACTTCTGAGACCCCTATACAGCAAATTTTATACCATTTGGAGTTGTTCTATGAGTCTTGTAAGTCTTCCCTTTCTCCTTCCTCTGGCTGTTCTGTTTGGGTGGGTTCCAGTCCTTTCTCTTCTACCCTGCTGATCTGTTCTCTTTCATCCAGTCTGCTACTGAAACTCACTAGTGTATACATCAGTTCAATTATTGTATTCTTCAAATCTGTGATTTGTTTGATACTTTCTTACATTTTATATCTTCTTGTTAAAGTTCTCAATGCATCTCTCAATTCTATTCTTGAGTTCACTGTGAATCTTTATAGCCATAATTATACATTCTTTATTAGGAAGATAACACTTCTAGCAGTAAGAACTTTTTCTGAGATTTTGTCTTGTCTCTCATTTAAACATAATTCACTGTTTCTTCACTTACCTTGACTCTGTGCATTTGTTTCAGTGTATTAGGAAAAACAGCTAAATCTTTCACTTGTGAAGATATGCCCTATGTAGGTGAAAAAGCTTTCATATTCACCCTTGTCCTTGTTCTTGGTTGTGTCTCAAACCTTGGTGATTTTCTAAACACCCTGATTTCTTTTTCTTATATATTCATTGTTTTATTGGAGCTTATGTATCCGTTGATATGTTCTTCTTATGTATACATCCAGACCTATACATATACCAAGGTCAGGAATTTCACTTAGCACCTTGTTTCAGGATGATTGGAAGCCAGACCATTAGGCAAGAGCTTGTAAAGTAAGGAAATATGCAGTCCCTTTGAGTTCCAATATAAATACTGCTGGCCTCCACATTTGAAAATCTCGAGCTATTTCCTGGGCAATAGTTGCAAAAAACCAGGGCTCCATACAAAGATATAAGTTCCTGTCTGGGAGGTCTTGTTGAATTGTCATGAGGCAAAAGGAGTGTGTATAAGGTTAGTGTCTCCCTCCTTACATTGGGTGTATCACCTCAGCCTATAGAAATATGAGACACCTGAGGTCTATCCATCAAGCTGATGGTTAAGTAAATAACACTTTTACACAGGAATACTGTGGTTGTACTTCATTACTTCATATATTGTCTATGCAGTGTACTGGGGGAGTGATACACAACCACGAACTGTATTTCCAATTGTTGCATGGAGCTCAGGAACATGAATCACCTTGACCACCTGGACCAGGCAATCAAGGGGCATTCCCTGTATGGATATTGTGTGCCCTGAATTGTTTTTGTGTGTCTACTGGTTTTAGCTAAATAGCTTGAGAATGTAGAAGACCATACATGCTAACTGACTTCAAAAGGGCAGGAAAATACATTGACTGTGTACCAAGAGGCTTCAGGAAAGCAGCAGAAAATTGCCTTGTCTATGCCCATGCACTGGCTTCAGGCTGGGAGCAGAATGCCATGATGGCTTTTACTTGCTAACCCCAGCTTACACACCTTACAATCTCTCACACTATTCAGCATCAGTAAGGTAGTAGGACAGTGTAGCAGGCAGTTGCCCTTGCCTGTCCCAGCTAGGCAGAATAAAGGTACCATGCCCAAGTATACTTACTTAGGCTAGCAGAATAGATGGAGGATCCACAAATCATGTTCATTAGTATCTCCATCTCTAGAGAGTACCCCAACTCTCACCCACCACTCCAGCAGATGCCACTACACCAGCCAATAGACATTCCTCATATACAGTCCAGGAACCTTCAAATTTTTGCTTTTATCCTGGATCCTGATGTAAGTAAGACACACATGGGCCCTTTCAAGAGAGAAACTCATTTTCCTGTAGCACTTTGGGTCCCATGAATGTCAGCCCCTTTAGATTTCTAAGCCAGATGTTTTTAGGGAATTGAATCTCTAGTGTAGATCCTAAGGGTTGGGATGCTTTATCTGGGGCACCAAACCCTCACTCTTCTGGGAGAAGGGCCAGAATGGTGAGATTTCTCTATTGTGTATTGATGCAATGGGTGTGAGGGTTTTGATGAGACCATGTCTCTGCCTCTCCTCCCTGGGTCCATGTGCTCATTTTATTCTTTTTTTGTAAAGAATCACATCATTTAATTTTCCATATTTCTTAAAATTTTGATTCTAGGATCATTAACATACTATATTATATTAGTTTCAAGGGAGAAATCTAGTGATTAATCCATTCTATGCATTACTCATAAAAATTATACTCCAAACCATGTTCATCTGTTTCACCCATCCTGCTACCCACTCCCTTCTGGTAACTGTCAGTTCTCTGTACGTAAGAGTCTGTTTTTTGGTTTCTTTTTCCCTTTGTTAATTTCTTTTGTTTTCCAAATTTTTATTAAAATTCTACTTATTTAACATATCACTGTAACAACATTGATTTCAGACATAAAATTTAGTGATTCATCACTTACATGTAACTCATGATTCTAATCATAACAATTACTCTCCTTAATACCTATCACCCACTTAGCCTAATCCCACATCCACCTCCTTCCATCAATACTGATTGCCTCCTGTCAATAAGAGTCTCTCATGGTTTGCTTCCCTCACTCTTTCATTTTATTTCATTTTATTCCCTTCCCCTATGTTCATCTGTTTTGTTTCTTAAATTTCACATATAAGTGAAATCATATGGTATTTTTCATTCTCATTCTCTGACTGACTGATTTTGCTTAGAATAATACACTCTAGCTCCATCCGTGTCATTGCAAATGGTACAATGTTGGTTTTTTGTTGGTTGAGTAATATTGCATTGTAAATATATATCACATCTTCATTCATCAGTCGACAGACACATGGACTCTTTCTATGGTTGGATTATTGTTGATAACTCTGCTATAAACATCAGGGTGCACATATCCCTTCAAATCAGTATTTTTGAATCCTTTGGGTAAATACTTAATAGTGCAAATTATGGATTCTGGGGTAGTTCTATTTTTAACTTTTTGAGGAACCTCCATATTGTTTTCCAGATTGACTGAACCAGTTTGCATTCCCAACAACAGTATAAGAGGACTCCTTTTCCTCCAAATCCTTGCCAACAACTGTTGTTTACTGTGTTGTTCTTTTTTTTTTTTTAAGATTTTATTTATTTACTTGACAGACAGAGATCACAAGTAGGCAGGGAGGCAGGCAGAGAGAGAGGAAAGGAAGCAGGCTCCCTGTGGAGCAGAGAGCCCGATGCAGGGCTCGATCCCAGGACCCCGGGATCATGACCTGAGCCGATGGCAAAGGCTTTAACCCACTGAGCCACCCAGGCGCCCCCTACTGTGTTGTTAATTCTATCCATTCTCACAGGTGTGAAGTAGTAGCTCATTCGGGTTTCGATTTATACTTCCCTGATAATGAGTGATGTGGAGCATCTTTTCATGTGTCTGGTAGCCATCTAAGATGTCTTCTTTGGAAAATGTCTATTCATGTCTTCTGACCATTTATTAACTGGATTATTTGTTTTCTGGATGTCAAGTTTAATAACATCTTTATAGATTTTGGATACTAAACCCTTAGCAAATATGTCATTTGCAAATGTCTTCTCCCATTTCACAGGCTGACTTTTAGTTTTGTTGTTTCCTTCACTGTGCAAGAACCTGTTATCTTAACAGAGGTAAATAATTCATTTTTCTTTTGTTTCCCATGCCTCTGGCAAAATGTCTAGTAAGAAATTGCTCCAGCAGAGGTCAAAGGGGTTGCTGCCTGTGTCCTCATCTAGGATTTTGATAGATTCCTGCCTCACAATTAGGTCTTTCATTCATTTTGCATTTATTTTTGTGTGTGGTGTAAGAAGTGATCCAGATTCATTCTTCTGTGTGTTGCTATCCTGTTTTCTCAAAACAATTTGCCAAAGAGACTGGTTTTTCCATCAGATATTTTTTTTCCCTGCTTAGTTGAAGATTAGTAGACCATATAGGAGTGGGCCCATTTCTGGATTTTCTACTCTGTTCCATTGACCTATGTGCCTGTTTTGGTGCCAGTACCATACTGTCATGATAACTACAGCTTTGTAACATAGCTTGAAGTTTGGCATTGTGATGCTGCCAGTTTTGTTTTCCTTTTCAGGATTGCTTTGGCCTTTTGGGGTCTTTTGTGGTTCTCTACAAACTTTAGAATTATTTGTTTTAGCACTGTGAAAAATGCTGTTGGTATTTTCATAGGGATTGCATTAAATATGTAGATTGCTTTGGGTAGTGTAGACACTTTAATAATGTTTCTGTTCTAATCCATGAAAATGGAAGGTTTTCTTATATTTTGTGTCTTCATCAATTTCTTTCATAAGTGCTCTACAATTTTTAGAGTACAGAACTCCTGCCTCTTTGGTTATGTTTATTCTTAGGTATCTTATTCTATTTGGTGCAATTGTAAATGGGATCAATTCCTTAATTTCTCTTTCTGATGCTTCATTATTGGTGTACAGAAATGCAACAGATTTATGTATGTTGATTTTATATCTTATGAATTTGCTGAATTCACGTTAGTTCTAATACTTTTTTCATGGAGTCTTTTGGGTATTCTACATAACGTATTATGACATCTGCAAAGAGTAACAGTTTGACTTCTTCCTTACCAATCTGAATGCTGTTTATTTCTTTTTGTTGTCTGATTACTCTTCCAGTACTATATTAAATAGTAATGGCTATAGTGAACATCCCTGTCTTGTTCCTGACCTTAGAAAACACAGCTCTCAGTTTTTCCCCATTGAGGATGATGTCAGCTGTGGGTCTTTCATATATGGCTTTTATGGTATTGAGTATGTTCTTTCTGTACCTACTTTGCTGAAAGTTTTTTTCAAGAATGGATGCTGTATTTTGTCAAATGCTTTTTCTGCATCTATTGAAACAATCATATTGTTCATATTCTTCCTTTTATAAATCTGGTGTATCACACTGATTGATTGGCAAACATTGAACCACCCTCGCAGCCCAGGAATAAATCCTACTTGATCATGATGACTAATTTGCTCAAAGTACTGTCTGATTCCATTTGCTGGTATCATACTGAGAATTTTTGCATCCATGTTCATCAGGGATTTTTGGCCCATAATTCTCCCTTTTAGTGGGGTCTTTGTCTAGATTTGGAGTCAAGGTAATGTTAGCCTCATAGAAGGAGTTTGGAAATTTTTCTTCCATTTCTATTTCTTAGAACAGTATAAGAAGAATACATATTAATTCTTAAGTGTCTGGTAGAATTTCCTGGGAATTCTTCCCTGGGAAGCCATCTGGCCCTGGACTTTTAATTATTTGTTGGGAGATTTTGACTACTGATTTAATTTCCATGCTAGATATGGGTCTGTTCAAATTTTCTATTTCTTCCTGTTTCAGATCTGATAGTTTCTATGATTCTATGAATTTGGCCATTTTTTTCTACATTGACCAGGATTGTTGGCATATAATTTTTCATAATTACTCTCTTATAATTCTTGTATGTCTGTGATGTTGTGAGTGATCTCTTCTCTTTCATTCAGAAATTTATTTATTTGGGTCCATTCTCTTTTCTTATTGATAAGTCTGCCTAGGGGGTTATCAATTTTATTAATTCTTTCAAAGAACCAGTTCTTAGTTTCATTGATCTACAGTTTTTGTTGCTTCTATATAATATATTTATGCTCTTTTATTATTACCCTTCTTCTGCTGATTTGAGGCTGTTCCCTTCCTAGCTCCTTAAGGTGTAAGGTTAATTCATGTATTTAGACTTTTCTTGCTTCTTGAGGTAGTCTTGTATTGCAATATATTTTACCTCCTAGCACCACCTTTGCTGCATCCCAAAAGTTTTGGACTGTCATGGTTTCATTTTCATTTGTTTCTATGTATTTTTTTTTTTAATTTCTTCTTTAACTTTCCAGTTAATCCATTCATTCTTTAGTAGGATGTTCTTTAACCTCCATGTATTTGTGGGCTTTCCAAAGATGTGTGTGTGTGTGTGTGTGTGTGTGTATCTGACTTCAAGTTTTATAGTGTTGTGGTCTGAAAATATCTATGGTATGATTTTAATTTTTTGGTACTTGTTGAGGGCTGATTTGTGACCTAGTATGCGATCTATTCAGTAAAATGCACCATGTGCACCCAGAAAGAATGTGTATTCCACTGGTTTAGGATGAAATGTTCTGAATATATCTGTGAAGTCCATCTGGTTCACTATGCCTTTCAAAGTCACTGTTTTCTTTTTGATATTCTGCTTAAGCGATCTGTCCATTACTGTACATGGGGTGTTAAAGTCCCCTACTATTATTGTATTATTATCAAAAAGTTTCTTTATATTTGTTATTAATTGATGTATTTGGTGTCCCAAGTTGGGGGAATAAATATCAACAAGTGTTAGATTGTCTTGATGGACAGACCCTTATGATATAATGCCCTCTTCATCTCTTGTTACTATCTTTGTCTAGTATAAGTATGCTACTGTGCCTTTCTTTTGGCATCCATTAGCATGACAGATGATTCTCCATCACCTCAATTTCAATCTGCAGATGTCTTCAGGTCTAAAATGAGACTCTTATAGGCAGCATACAGATGGGGATTTTTTTTTTTAATCCATTCTGATACCCTATGTCTTTTGGAGCATTTAGTCTATTTACATTCAGAGCAATCATTGATACATATGAATTTAGTACTATTGTGTTACCTGTAAAGTTGGTGTTTCCCTTTCTAGTCTTTGCTGCTTTGGGTCTCTCCCCTCTCCCCTCCCACCTAACTCAAAGAGCCCCTTTTAATATTTCTTGCAGGGCTGGTTTAGTTGTTATGAACTCCTTTAGTTTTTGTTTGTCTGAGAAACTCTCTCTCCTGTTCTGAATGACAACCCTGGGGATAAAGTATTCTTGGCTGCATATTTCTCCCACTCTGCACTTTGAATATATCATGCCATTTTTTTCTGGCCTGCCAAGTTTCTGTAGACAGATCTGCTGCAAACCTGATCTGTCTTCCTTTGTAGGTTAAGGACTTTTTTGGTTTTGTTTTGTTTCCCTCATTGCTTTCAGGATTCTTTCTGTGTCTGTGTATTTTATGAATTTAACTATGATATGTCTTGATTATGGCTGGCTTTTGAATTTAATGAGAGCTCTCTGTGCTTCTTGGATTTTGAGGACTGTTTCCTTCCTGAGATCAGGAAAGGTTTTCGTCTATAATTTGCTCAAATAAATTTTCTGACTCTTTTTCTAGCTCTTCTTCTTCTGGAACACCTATAATACAAATGTTATTACATAATGAGGAGTAACCGTGTTCCCTAAGTCTATATTCATGATCCAATACCTTTCTCTCTCTCTTTTAGCTTTATCATTTTCCATAATTTCATCTTCTACGTCACTGACTCATCCATCCTTGTTGTCATTATCGCTTCCTACTTTTCTTACTCCTATGTATGGTCTTTCCTTTCCACTTCAAGAGTCACCTGTAACATTTCTTGATTTAGTGGTGATGAATTCCTTTAACTTCTGTCTGTCTGGGAAACACTTTATCTCTCCTTCTGTTTTGAAAGATAGCCTTGCTGGATAGAGTATTCTTGGCTGTTTTTTCCTTTTTTTAATATCTTTTAGCACCTTGAATATATCATGTCACTATCTTCTAGTCTGCAAAAATTCTGCTGAAAAAAATCAACTAATAATCATCTTATGGGGTTTCCCATTACATAACAGTTTTCTTTATACTTGATGTTTTTAAAATTCTCTCTTTTCACCATCTTATTTACTATATGACTTTGCATGAACCTCCTTGGGTTGGTTACATTGAGCGAGGGGATCTCTTTGCCTTCTGGATTTGGATTTTTGTTACTGTCCCCAGATTTGGAAAGATTTTAGCTATTATTTTTATCAAATAAAGCTCCTGCCCACCTTCTCTCTCTTCTCCTTCAGAGTCCCTATAATGGGAATGTTCTTGATGGTGTCACCTAGTTACCTATGTCTATTTTTTATTTTTCTATTATTTTTTTCTCTGTTCAGCTTAATTGCTTTCCATTACATTGTCCTCTAGGTTGCTAATCTGTTCCTCTGATTGCACTAGTTATTATTTAATCAGTCTCATGTATTTTTAATTTCAGCTATTAAGTTCTTCAGCTCTGATTGGATCTTTTTTGTTTTCTCTTTGTAAAGGTTTTCACGGAGGTCCTCCACTCTTGTCTCAAGTCCAGAGAGTATCTTTATGACTGTTACTTTAAATTCTTTATCAGGCATATTACTTATCTCTGTTTTGTTTAGTTCTCTTGTGATTTTGTCCTGTTCTTTCATATGGGACATATTCTTCTGTCTCCTTATTTTGTCCAAATCTGTGTCTGTTTCTATGTATTGGGAAAGTGAGCTATATCTCCTGCTCTTAAAAGTAGTAGCCTTATGAAGAAGAGGGCTTATAGTGCCCTGCTGTGCAATGTTTCCTTTTTACCAGAACCTGGTGCTTCAAGAGTATCTCCTACATAGGTGTATGTGCCCTATTACTCTGCCTGATCCACATTTGCCTTCAGTGTAGTCATCTACAATAGCTCTCTTTAAACATTGTGGGCAGAGTTTGGTCCATGTGTTATTAGTGGGCCAGTCTCACGTCTTCCTGGGTTTGTGTTGAGATATACCCAGCATTTGCCAGAGACCAGTAACATTGAACAGCAGAGCATTTTCCCTGAGAAGATTTAATTGGTGAACATGGTCTGAAGTCAGATCAGGTGTCTCCCCCAAGCCCATGGCTGCTGGGTCTACAGTCAGACTGGTATGCATGGTTATCCTCCCCTCTTCACAGAGCAGGAGCCATTTTGAAGTGGTGCTGGCCCCTATTGGGACTGCTTGCACACTGCCAGACTTGTGGCACCACTTTGTAAAGGCTCCAATCAAGGGCAAATTTGAGGGGACAGTTCAGTGGAAGAACATCAGGATCTGGTGCAAGGTGTTTGTAAGGTTTGCACAGGTCTGCAGCAAAGGTCTGGCTAAGTGGGCATGTCCATAGAAGAACACATGGGTGGGGCACACCATTAGTAATTTAGCTAGGGAGTTTTGGTGCTGTACTTGTACACATAGGTAGGTGTCTGTGTGTCTATGCTGGGGAGCAGGGAAGGAAAATGGTGCCTGCTAGCTCCTTTCTTCCTGGGGAAGTTTTCCAATGATTCCTGCCCCTCCAGCATAGGCCCTGAGATTAGTAAATAAATCTTTCCAAATACTCCAGGTGTTTTGCAAACTGCTACTTCCATGCTATAGCTCCATGGAACTGTTTGTTGTTTTATCTCCTTAAGAGCAAGGACTATTCCCTCTTGCCCTCCTTACTTCCGCAGAGCCAAGCTCACTGATTTTTAAAATTTCAGGTAGTAAGCCCAGCTGATTGTAAGAACTTGAAAAATTCTGCCTCTCTTGTTTTCAAAGCCAAATGTTATGGGTAGTCTTCTTCCCTGTGCCTGGAGCACCTAGGGTGAGGGTCTATTTCTTTCCCCTCTCTGAACCAGTGGTGTCCATTCCTCCCATGGACAGCCCTTTTGGCCCATTTAGCTCTGGACTGCATCTCCACTCTTCCTACACTCTTGATGTAGCCTTTTCTCTACATTTAGCTGTGGAGACTCTGTTCTACCAGTCTTCAGGCCATTTTCTGGGTTATTTTATTGATGTGGGTGTTATCTAGTTGTATCCTTGGGATGAGATGGACTTCAGATCCTCCTACTCTGCCATCTCCCCCAGAAGTCTCTAGTTTTCAGATTTCCTGAGAGAAATGATCCTTATGTAGCTGTAGATTTAGTATATCTGTGGGAGAAGGTGAGTTTAGTATCCTTCTATGCTGCCATCTTGGGTCCCTCCTTCAATTACTCCATCTTTAGTAAGAGTTTCAGTAACTTTTTCTATATCATCTACCTAAAAAAAAAAAACTGGCAACAAACATAGGCAACATTATACCAAAATTTCTATGTTGAACCACTACCCTTTCTCTCATTCTGCATGCATTTATGTATGTATGTATGCATATATCTACCTTATATCATGAAGAGAAAAGAGCACAAAATTCAGAGATGGGCAAACTGAGTATGTCTGTTAGACTCTACCATTTATTATTTGCCTGGCCTTTAGAAAAATCATGTAAATGTATCTAAACTTTGATTAGCTCACCTATAAAACTAGGGTAAAAATATCTGCCTGACAGGTTAAAATGAGACACCATTTTAAAAAGTGCTTTGTAAAATATGTAGCACTATAAATTAGTGCTTAATATAGATATTAATATAATTTATTACATAATGTATAATAAAGTATATAAATAAAATATATAAATATATATTAATATAAATTATTATATTAAATAATAACTTTGATCACAATCATTACAATTTTAATTCTAGCACTCCACTAGACTCCCTTAAACACAATCCCAAAGTTATAATCCAAGTTGAACAACTTCTGACCATCTCCACTGCTTCTCCTCTAGTCACTATCCTCTTATAGAATGCTGAGATGTCTCCAAATGGCTCTTCCTATTCTATTCATACCCCAGTTGCAGTGCATTATAAATCAGATAATGTGTAGCTTCCAATTGTGCTTAGAGAAAAATCTACACTCCTTACTGTAACCTAGAAGGCTCTGTGTCCAATCACACTGGCCTCACTGTTTTTGAACATGAAAAACTTGTATCTCTCAAGGTCTCTGTACTGGCTATACTCTCTGTATTCACTCTTCCCTCAGAGCTTTCTAGTAGTGTCTCCTTTCCATCAGTCAGGACTCTGCTTGTATATTATCTCCTCAGGAAAGCCTTGATAGATCAACTAATCCAAAACAGTTAACCATTTATTCTCTATCCCTCATCTTGTTTTCTGTTCTTTAAAATATTATCCTTGGATAATGAAGGCAGGAACTTGGACTTGTTCATACTACACCTCCAGTTGACAACCAGAGCATATTGTCTGATTCTCAAATTATTCTTTCAGTACACATCACTAAAAGTATAGTGATATAAGTAATAAAGTTCTACTTTTCTTTTAAATGAGCAATCCATCTTTTCTGTTCACACCTTCATCTTCTAGTCTTTAATTTGTATCTCAACTCACTGAACACCAGGAAGTGAGGCATACCTAGTGAAACTCAGGCAAAGGGTGCCCCCCCCTTTTATCTTAGAGAGGAATTCTCTCAGACCCTCACCAGGTTAGTTTTTGCATTTAAAATAATTTATAGAATTTATTTTTAACATTTTTCCTGCCAGTTTCCTGTTTTAAATACTTGAGTAAGTCATTTCCCTATCTGGACCACAATGACTTCACCAACTGTAATTCTGTGCTACGTATATGCTATAATCTGACACTGACTCTGGATAATTTTACCTTCTAACTTTTCCAAAATCACTTAACTTTGGCAGGAATCTAATTTGTTCATTTATCAAAAATAACTACTTAGAGCTTTTATTGTTGCAGTTTTAAATATTAGGGAGTCATAAACAAGAACTGTTAGAGGATACAACAGTCCCAGGAAGCCCTTACACAACAGCCAGCATGACTATTACTTTCTTTTCTTTTCTTTTTAGCCATTTTTAAATTATGTTATGTTGGTAACCATACAGAACATCATTAGTTTTTGATGTAGTGTTCCAAGATTCACTGTTACTTTCAGTCTATGATCTGTCTATATTGTACTCTCCAAAAGCAGGATTCATGTCTAAAACATCTCTATGCTTCAGCACATGTCAGTCATAGTCTAACACTTGCTTATGTCAATAAAGGAAGTACAGTATGAGGAAAAAATAATGAATTTGGAGTATAAGTTTAAGAACTTATACCAAGACAAGTTAACCAAACTCTCTTAGATTCAGGGTTACCATAATTAATAATAAACTCTTGCAAGAACATTATGACCAAATTAGATGACGGGGATGGGACTATAAACTCTAAAGTACTATGCAAAATGTTAAATATGATGATGGTGATACAGTGAAGCAAGTGGTTATTTTTAAGCTTACAATGGTAGAGGGGAAATGATTCTTGGAGGAGAAAGTGAAAAAATCTAGGTTCTAGCCCTAGCTCTGCAGGTTACTAGCTGTGTGATCTTGTACTAGTCACTTTCCCTTTCTGAATCTCAGCATCCCTGTCTATATAATCAGACAGTTGTACTATATGTATGCTACAGCTATTTCTAACTCTAAAAGACTTTTTTGTCCTTGTTCCTTCACTGCCTAACACATAGCATGTAATATAATGTTAACACAACATGTAATGAGTACCTAGCACATAGCATGTAGTAAGTGTTAACACTGTTGATTTGAACTACACACAACTATAAAGCAGAGAGAATGAATAAAAGGGACAGTTTCAACATATGTTTAGTAGGTAGAGTCAGTAAGATTTGGTGATAAGATGGTAAGAGAGTGGGGAACCAGGTTACTGAATCTCAAATGAAATGGAAGCCAGTTGATCAGATTCTAGCAAGAGGAAACATCAGTGACTAAATAATTGCCAGCATATCCTAGAAAGGGTCAGTTTAAAGAATCTGGCTTATTTAATATGGTGAAGAGAATCATCAGAGGAGAATGGATCAGCCACCACAAGCTGTTCTTCATTCAATAAATGGCTTAAAGCTTGGATTGAAAGCATTAATGACTATTTCATGTCTCTTCTGAATATCCTGATTTCTGTGATGTTATAGGGTTAGAAATGCAAGAGTTAAGCAGCTTTGGCTATACTGATTCTGAGAGAGGAGCACAAAATGTGACTGAGAGCTGGGAAGGACCTCATAATGTAAAAATTATAAATTCTGAATTAAAAGATGTGATTGATGGTGTGCTGGACAGTTTGGGGGCACTTTTTCATGTCAAGGATATCTGTGATATATTCTACAGATATCAAGATTCCCAGGATAATATGGAAGTTTATGGTAACAAGTTTGTTTTAAATGGGGCTATTCTGAGAAATCCAGAAGAAAAAAAAAATACTGGAGTGTTGAGCGATCATCTATTTCAATTCTGCCATTTGGCTGATAAGAAAACTGGGAAAGTTATTCAAGGTCACACATTGACTTAATGGCAGAGCTGCTATTAGGGGAATTAAAAAGAAATGAAAGTAATATTCTTTGAGCATCTACTGTGTGTCAGGTTTTGTTAGGCAGCTTTATGTGTTATTTCAATTAATGCTATATACACATGGGACAGGCTTAGTAGCTTCATTTTACAGATGAAGAAATGGATATAGAGAGTTCAAGTAAATTGTCCATGGTTATAATAATAGCAAATTTCAGAGTCAGGTTTGACCCCACATTGGCCCATGGGGTCAAATCCTTGACCCACGTTTCACACTATGTTATCTCCCTATTAATAAGAAGAACATATCATGGTTTGCCATGGAGATAGTCCTAGTTTATGCATATTATCGTGGCATAATTTTCAATAGTACAACTTCACTCAAAAATTTAAGCTCTGGAAGATAAATTATATGATCAACTTACTTTTTTTTTTTTTTACCATGAATTGAAAAATGTAAACCACTTTTCACTTTCTTTCAAACAAAAAATTGGGACCCAAAAGATGGGTGTCCATGAAGTTTTTTCTCTTACTAGTGGATCTTTGAAAAAAACTGGCTTTATTTTAAAGTTAAAAAAAAAAAAAAGATTGTCTTCTCCTTGCTTCTTTTGAGGCTTTCTCTCATCAACAGGTCAAAAATCACTAGTAAAGAAAGAAAACACTAGAAGAGGGGATGGGGAATAGTTAAGCTAGGAAAGGGAGTCTATTTAACCTAATACTTGGACGATTAGCAAGTCACAGGCAAGCAGAGAGCCACATATCAGTTTAAAGACAACTGGCACAGAAAATGCTGGGAATATTATATTGGACATCGTATCAGATCCTCATTTCAATTAAGCATATTTAGAGTATAAATAATTAACATTCATACAGCACTCTACAGTTAACAGGTAGTTTCATACACTTATGTGTTAATGTTCATTTTTCACTCATTCATCCAACAGTGAGTCCTGTTCTGAGTTGAACCTAAGCTAAATACTATAACTTCTTGAGGGCAGAGGCTGTGTGGGTCTTACTGCTAAAGTCACAACATCTGGCCCCATTGCTGACATATCATAGATGTTTAGTAAACATAATGAGGATGAATATGCATGAATACAAAGATTAATAAGAGACTGTCCAAAAATTCACTGTGTAGTGGAAGAGAAAGACAAGTTAAATCAAAAAATAAAATGCTGCATCAGTATAAAACAGAGGGAAACCATGGAACTCTAAAAAATTAAGAAGGCAAATAAGATAGCCTGGAAGGTGAAAGTCAGAGAAAACTTCCTGTAGCAGCTTATATCTAAGCTGAATTTTGAAAAAGTGGTTGGCTATATATACTCTTCTTTGGTTATAATTACAACCCAAAAGTAGAGACTGTTATTACTTTCCAAAGAAAGAAATTAAGTCTCAGGGAAACTAAGTGACTTGTCCAAAGTTACACAATTTTCACATTAACCTGCTCATTTATTAGGTCTAAGGAAGTCACAGGGTACAAATAGGGACCTGGGCAAGATTACATATAATAGAGAAACACGTTTTGATATGTGAGGATTGAAGAAGAACTCCTAAAAATGAGTATAACTTCTTTGACCAAAAAGGAACTAAGTAAGGGCCAGAGTGGAGGAATCTTTAAGAGAAAGAACCAAATGCAACTTTAACAATGAATGATCTTTTGTTCCCAGATCAGATATCTATTGAGAACTTACTATGTATCAGACACCGAAGACACAGAGATGTAATTCATGTCTCTGATATCAAAGAATATCAAAGATATCAATGTCTTATTTCACTCAGCATAATCTCCAGTCTCATCCATGTTGATACAGAAGTTGGATATTCACCCTTTCTGATGGAGGCCTAATATTCCATTGTACATATGGACCATATCTTCTTTATCCATTTGTTTGTTTGTGGAGCATAAGGAATAACACAGAGGACATTGGGAGAAGGAGAAGAGAAGTGATAGGGGGAAACTGGAAGGGGAGATGAACCATGAGAGACTGTGGACTCTGAGAAACAAACTGAGGGTTTTGGAGGGGAAGGGATGGAAGTTGGGTGAGGCTCATGGTCGGTATGAAGGAGGGCACGTATTGCATGGAGGACTGGGTGATCCATAAACAATGAATCTTGGAACATTTAAAAAATTAAATTAAAAAAAAAAACAAAAAACAAAGTTTGAAGTAAAGAACTACAGTTTAAAAAAACAAAACAAAACAAAACTCAATGTCTAATAAGATAACACAGGCACATACCACCAGAGGAAGAGAAGAGAAGGATTTGGACCTGATGCCTAATGCAGGAATGAAAAAAAATAATTTTCCTATGTAAAATTCTCAGTAGCTTGAACACAGAAGGTTAAGCATGTTAGTAAAATGGGAATATTAACAGGAAGTGGGTTCCATGATGAGAGAGACCATGTCTAACTTTTACTTTCATTTTTTTTTATCACAACCACAACTCCCACCCTCTACCCCAAGACCAGGCACTGGAAAGGTTTCTAATAAGGTTTGCTGAATGAACAAATGAATGAATG
>RCUC01138902.1:0-17149 GCA_003697995.1 Taxidea taxus jeffersonii | reverse complement strand
AGAGATCCCTCCCTGTCTCTACATAGTATGCCCATAATTTGCCCTTAGTGCTTGCTTGTGATTTTACATGGTTTTCTGATGAATACATGCTTTAGTGGTATGAGGAAGAAGTAAAGTTAAAAAAACAAAACAGACCCTTAATTAAGAGTAACCACACCTTCCTAGAAGTTAGAACTGCTTAAGTCTTAGGAAGTTAAGGAGTAATAGGTATGATGTCACCCATCCTATACCTACATTACCCTTGCTAAATAAGCAGCAGAGAAAGTCACTTAAAAAGGAGGGGGGAAAGGGGCAGGTAAGTCTTTGTTTAAATGTCACCTGCTCTAACAACTCTTTAAAATTGTTTAAAATTGCCATCCATCTCCCAATCCCACTGACTTTACCTTTCCCACATAGTGCTTAGTATCTTAAGATATTCTGTATAACAGACTCGTTTATCTCTCATCCCTCTCCAACTAGAATGTGAGCGCCCGAAGGAGAGGAGGTTGGCTTTGTTACATTCTGAACGGTTACTGACAGGTAGTAGGTGTGTGAGTTTGTTGATTATATGAACATATATTTATTTAGCGAATACCTGTGCTAGGCTCCCCCACCTCCCTTGACACTTTCCATAGAGCATTTGTTTCAGTCTAAGTATACATCATCCCTCGAGGTGGATGTGGATTTTGTTTACTGTTGAGAAACCCACACCCAAGAGTCTAGAGGGAGCAGCATCCACGTGCCATTTTCCCTGCCAGCCTCCATTCATCTCCTTTTTGTATAGTAGTTTAGTTTGTAGCGGTCAAAAAATGCACAAATCAAATGTCTTTTCATATTCGGTGATCTAAGATATCACCAGAATTTTCTGCCATTCTTGTTCATCATCTGTTTTGAACAAAAATTTATTTAATAAAAAATGAAGTACTTTTTTTTCCCCAAGATTTTATTTATTTATTTGACCGACAGAGATCACAAGTAGTCAGAGAGGCAGGCAGAGAGAGAGGAGGAAGCAGGCTCCCCGCTGAGCAGAGAGCCCGATGTGGGGCTCAGTCTCAGGACCCCGGGATCATGACCTGAGCTGAAGGCAGAGGCTTTAACCCACTGAGCCACCCAGGCGCCCCTACTTTTGTTCTTTTATCGAGTCAAGCCTTTCTGCATGTGTACTAGGTTTTGTTTTTATTTTCTGAACTTGGGTTTAACTGGGGATATGGAAGTAAAAGTCCCTGCCTATATGGCTTCCAGGGAGGACTGTAGTATACAGGTCTAGCTTGTGAAGGTTTCATTCGCCTTGTGTGTTTATTGCTGTAACTATATACACTATTTGATATCTTCATCTATTCCCATAATACAACTTTCTTCAGGTATGCCGAAGATAAAATGGGATTTGCAGAAGCCCAGACAGCTTGCTCTTGGCTCCATGATGACTATAAAAAAGGACAGTAAGAATCATGTGCCAGGTAGCAACAGAAAGAGTTGCCAGGTATCAAATATTAAACTGAACAGCCCAGTATTGTAGCCTTTTTTCTGGTAAAATGAAAATACAAACAATGGTTGTCTTTTTCTGTCATAACATTTTTTCCTGATTGGAAAGAGGTTTTAGAACTATGATACCATTATTGCTATGTAGACAGAGAAGTGTCCTTTATTATGAAGCTTGGGAAGCTGGGACCACTTGGCCAGGTGACACCATTCCCAAGTTTCAGGTTGCTTTTGAGTTTACATTTGTGACATTATTCCAGTATTGGGCATTAATTCTTGCCTGGCACTTCTCTTTTAATGAGCCACAGGCAGACCTGCAGGGGAAACCTAATGTGCATGGAATTTCAACAAATTGGACTTTTGTTTTTATCAGCATTCCACATAGTTATTTATTCTATACTTCAAAAGTAAAGATTATTATAAAAGCTACACAATCATTAATTGAACTTACCTGTTGACATTTGCAAATGTATTTCTTAAACTTTTTATTGGATTATAAACATACCGAAAGGTGTGCTTTGGTGTATACAGCTCACAAAATCATCAAAAAACTGAACATGTGTGTATAACGAACATATCATCATATGTATTAACATATTGATATGTGTATAACACACATCAAGATGCAGACTATGACCAGCCTCCCTAAAGTCCCTTTTGTGCCCCTTTCCAGTCACGTGTTACCTCTAAGATAACTACTCTCCTTAACTTCTAAGCACTGATTAGTTTGGCCCATTTCATCTGCCATCTTTCACCCAGTGTTTTTGTAAGATACACCCCTGTCAGAGTAATTGTAACTCCTTTTTACTACTGTGTAGTAGTGCACTGTGTGATTACATCATGACTTATCTATTCTCTTGAGGGACTTCCGGATTGTTTTCAGACCACTCCAGGATACTGTGAATAGTGCGGCTGTGAACATTCTAGTCCATGTCTGGTGGGCATAGGCCCTCATTTCTCTTGGGTATAGACATGGGAGTGGAATTCCTGGGTTATAAAGTATTTGAGTATTTAGCTTTGGCAGAAACTGCCAGGCAGTTTTCTAAAGTGGTTGTACCAGAGTTCAGTAGCTCATTCTTGGCAACAGTTGAAATTCTCTTTCCTTTTAATTTTGGCCACCCTGGTAGGTGTATGCAAATAAAATTTTAAAATTCAAAACAAAACTGTTTTCCCCAGGTTTGCAGGTTCAATGTCTGCAACCACAGCAGAAGCCCAACTCCCTAGGGGATAGTTCCTATCAGAAAGTAGAGCTGAGGACCTAGGGAACATGGGGCTGGGAGAGGCCATACAGCTGTGGTACTCAGTAGAGTAAAACATAAATTTAAGTTTAATAGACTCTAAAACTGTCATAGTTGCACACATCAAAAGGTTTTATTGCATAAGGGGTTTTGAGGGCATAGATGAGCCATGATTAATTAATGGAATGCTGGGGGAGGGGGTGCAGAGTTATGGTTAATTGAATTTTCTTGTTCATTTGAGTATTAGAGTACCTTTCCTTTTCTTTTTGCCTCACTTTTCTGGAAAATGTACCTGCTTTATGCTATAGGCACACTAGACTAGTTTTTAAAAAAGAATTTTGAGGGTGCCTGGATGGCTCAGTGGGTTAAAGCCTCAGCCTTCGGCTCAGGTCATGATCCCAGGGTCCTGGGATCGAGCCCTGCATCGGGCTCTCTGCTCAGCAGGGAGCCTGCTTCCTCCTCTCTCTTTCTGCCTGCCTCTCTGCCTACTTTTAATCTGTCTGTCGAATAAATAAATAAATAATCTTTTTAAAAAAAAAGAATTTTGGTGAGTTACAGTTAAATTAAGAGGTTTCAAGACTACTACTTTGTGAAGGAAATGACAGTTTTAATTCGGGTCTTTTCCCCCACTTAGATTGTACATGCTTGAAAACAAATCCCCCAAATCCTACTACTTAGCTTTTATCACTTTCATATCTTATTCTTTATGTGTATGTGTTGGTTTTAATCTCAGAGGATTTTAAAACTGTATTTTTCTGATACTAGAAAATTTCCAAAATTTCTGTGACTATTCACAGGGAAAGTAAAAGTCACCTGAATCTCACAACCCAGAGAGAACACTGTTAATTAAACTCTTACTATCACACTTCCTGATAGTTTTTAGTCCGTTTCTCTGTGTCAGTTTGTATCCTGTGCCTCATCAGCTTGCTGACTCCACAGTACTCTGTTCTCTTATCAACAATTTATTGACCCAGTCCCCTTTTACTGGACATAAGATCGTTGCCAGCATTTTGCTATTAAAGCACTGTAGCAAGCATCATTGTAGGTAAAGCTTTGCACAAATCCGGGATGTTTTCCTTAAGCTCAATGCCCAGAAGGGAGTTGTGGGTCAAAAGGTAGGTACAATTTAAAGCATATTTGCTACACATTGCAAAATGCCCTCCGGAAAACATGCCCGAAGTTATGCTTAATCTGATTTTGTGAGAATGCACCTTTCCTGAACCCCAACTAAGTAGGTCTTTTAAAGCCACTTCCTTTTGTATAACCTATATAGGTTTTTTTGTTTTGTTTTTTTAGTAAAACATGTATAGCTATACTGTATAGCAGCTTATGGACATTGACTGGGACTATACCTGAGATTTCATATCTTCTGCTATTGGGTATAACTTCCCCCATAAACTTTGTACTTAGAGATGTGTACAGAATAATTACAGCCCTGTGGCTCTTCAAGCCTGTGTACTTTTGTTCTTACTTTCCTCAGCCTTGATTTTAAACTCCTATTTCTGTTTTCCAGACCTTGAGTCTGTCTTTTTTAGTTGATTATTATTTTAGGGACTGTGTTCTGGTTTTAACAGCTACCTCAAGTCCTTGTGGTTACAGGTGAGACTTGTGTAAATGAGATAAAAAAAAAGTTGCTGGTTCCTCTCTTATTCAAAAATAAACGAAAAATATTACTGGAAGGTATTCCCAATCCAGGGAGCAAAACAAATGAGCTCCCCTCAGAGATCTAACTGATGGCTCACAGCCTTCTGGAGCTACATGTGCTTTAAGGAGAACAGCCTGGGCGGTAAAGATGGCCTCAGGTTTGTTGCTTAAACTTTTTATTTGGTGCTTTGGAGGTTGAAAAGTCCCTAAACAATAGCAGTTTCTTTACTAAAAGTACCAAAGTATAGCAGTGGTTAAACTATAGGGCAGGGGAGGGAGACTTTTACTTATCACTTTTATCCTACCTTCTAGAGTATTTACACTCTCTTTGTGTGACTGGATTACTTTTTTTTTTTTTTTTGAAGATTTTATTTATTTGACAGACAGAGATCACAAGTAGGCAGCAGGCAGAGAGAGGGGGAAGCAGGCTCCCCCCTGAGCAGAGAGCCTGATGCGATGCGGGGCTCGATCCCAGGACCCTGAAATCACGACCCAAGCCGAAGGCAGAGGCGCAACCCACTGAGCCACCCAGGTGCCCCACTGGATTACTTTTATAATTTTAAAGTTTAAAAAAGCAGAAATTGATGTACCCTTTTAATGGGTAAAAAGTTTCAAAAACTAAGCTAAAACTTGCCATTTTCTACCTTGTTTTGCAAACTAACCTCTCAAAGATAAGCCTAATTTAAAGTCTTGCTGTTTTTCTCTTAATTACTACTTATGGGAATGCATTTTTAACATTTACTAACCTGAGACTATGAATGCAACAGAAAAGAATGCAACAAAACTGAGAAACCCAAATTCCAGTCCTTAAACAGTTATCGCTTAAGAGTCTTGTTCCTGATGTTGCAAGAAGCTGATCCCTTTAGGTGCAGCTGTATTCTTGAAAGGTATAAAGGCATTGATAACAATGATGAGAAAAGGTACAGAAGTGGTAATAATAACCTCTCAGAAATAAGGCTAAAAGTTCAGATGATTAGAACACATTGTGTAGAATAATAAATAATGAGAGGTTTGGAATTGGGGGTCAGAACAGATCTCAGGTGAAGCATTTTTGTATGTACTTAATTTCATTTTCCTCCATTTGGGGGTATAGCTCAGTGGTAGAGCATTTGACTGCATTTTCCTCCATTTGACCTTGTGCTTCAGTTTTCTCATCTATAAATAAGGACGATAGTAGTACCTACATCTGGTAATTGTGAAGATTGAACATTGTAATACAGGAAAGCTCTTAGAACGGTGTGTTAGCAGTAGTAGCATGTGTTTACCCGAGTGTAGCCACTAGAAGAGCATTGATTTTCATCTATTTTGTTTACTGCTTATCCCCAGTATCTAGTAGAGTGACTGACATAGAGGCAGAGTTGAGTAAATATTTGATAAAAGAATAGCGTTGAAATCATTGGCACGACTTTTTCTGTCAATGAGCTGTACATTTCTTGAGGGTTTTTTGGTTTAAGTTTTTTTTTTTTTTAAATCCCTCACTGTGCACAGTAGAAGTCAGAAAAATTTCTTGAATAAATACTGAAGATCTATAGTTATCACAAAGTTGTAGCTAAAATCCTCACCTTGGTGGCCAGGGGGACTGAGCTAGCACTGGTAATGGCTATGATGTTTTGAGCATCTGTTGTGTATGTGTCAAGCTTGCTATCCACATTCATTCTCCAGCTGTTTTTTTAATGGACCACAGTTGGGCCAAGCACTGTGGTTACCACTAGGAACCACATTGGAGAAGGGGAAAAACAAACAAAAAAAACCCAGCCTGTGCTTTTCTAGAGTTTATAGCTTATGACAGGACAACAATGCCAAGGTTTTAGTCTGTACAGCCTTTCCCCTCTACCTTGGCTTGCCTGTATCAATTATGTTTCCTCTCCTCTCCCCACCCTCTTTCCCAGAGGGGTCCTGCCTTTACCAGTTCAGTTCTTTGAACTTTGTTTTGTCTCACTGTTGGAAAAAAGGAAAAAATAAATATATGTGCAGGCTAAGTTCAAGAGGTTTTAAGGCAAGTTGTCAGGAGTCTTTTGAAAATTGGGTAAGAGAATTAGATGAGAAACAAAACAAACAAACAAATAGAAGTTTTGATTCCCCTTATTGGTATCTGAGAACTACATGTAATGAACTTGAAGTATTTTTAAATTATTTTAGGTTTCTGAACAATATTTCTCAGATTGCAAGGGCTGCAATGTTTGTTTGGTTTGGTTTTTTAAGATTTATTTATTTAGAGAGAGCTAGAGTGGGGGCAGGGGCAGAGGGAAGGAATCCCAAGCAGGCTCCACACTGAGCATGGAGCCTGGTGCAGGGCTAGATCCCACAACCCTGAGATCATGACCTGAGCCAAAATCAAAAGAGTTGGATGCTGGATGTTTAACTGCCTGAGCCACCCAGGTGCCCCAGGGTTGCAGTTTTAATGCAAAACAAAATGACCTATCTCACGGGGTCTGGGTGAGGGAAGTTCAACTAGAATTACTCAAGATACGGTATAAGAATAGCATTTGGAAAGAACTGGTAAATTACAAAAAAAAAAAGAATGTCACTTGTATTTGAAATTAGCAGTTTACTTTGATCTAGTGAAGTTCCTGTTACCTGTTAAGTACTTTAAGGGCTTTCTAAACAAATGCGACCCAGCACATGAGACATTCTTTCCTGTAAATCCATTGCTTGCTTTTTATTCCAAGACACACCTTTTAAAAACAATAAGTAGGCAGGTAAGAACACTCAACCAAATAGTCTAGTGTGCTCTATAGCTTTCAGAGTATTTATCTGTTGACAGCTGATTGGAACCCAGCAACTTAATTGCTGTTTCCTTCATAGATACCATGTATCTGTGATAAAGTTATATATTTCTTTCTTTTTTTTAAAATAAGGTTTTATTTATTCGACAGAGACAGAGAGGGAACACAAGCAGGGGGAGTGGGAGAGGGAGAAGTGGGCTTCCCGCCAAGCAGGGAGCTGGACGAGCAGGGAGCCAGACGTAGGGCTCCATCCTAGGACCCCGCCATCGTGACCTGAGCTGAAGGCAGATGCTTAACGACAGAGCCAACCAGGTGCCCCAAAGTTATATATTTCTGAGTGATATTCAAGTAATATTAAAGATGTTTGCATTTCTTATTTCACCATGTCAGCCTGGATTGCCTTGGTACTTTTTTTATACCTGTCTCCCTATTAGATCATGCATTTTCAAGGGCTAGAATGCTTTCCTCATTCATCTTTGTGTTCTGTATGTCCAGCAAAAGACTGGGTTCACTATTTATTGTAGGTATGTAATGAAGATTGGACACATACATATATAGTTGTTTCAAAGGCCCAAACATGAGAAGGACTTTACAGAGTTAGTGGAAGGAAACCTAAGTACACATTATCTTGTACTTGCCATAATACCCTTCCTGCCCCCACCATCCATCGGAAAAATACTGGAAGAGGCCCATTTGCAGATTCTGATCGAGACTTATGTAATAGTCCTCTTGGTACTGTAGCTGTTAGAGAGGATTGTGTTTCCATTCTTCCAGATGGGAACATGCATCTCTGGGAGCCAAGCAAAAATGAATATGGATTTCATCATAGTTGGAATTTCAAGAAGTGGTTTTTACTTCATTCTCCTAGGTACTTATCCCTCTGAAGTGCAAGGTCCAAAAGTTGCTTCAAATCTGAGGCGGGGTCCCCAAATCCCTTCTCCAGTTGAGGCCAGTGTGGGCCAAACATTGTTACAGTGTCTGATAGCTTGTTAATTGCCAAGGCCAGGAAAGCCAGCTTTCAGCTCCAGAAGCTTTCTTTGCACTACCAGGAAAAATATAACTATGGAGTTTTATTTATTTATATATATATATCGCCTGTTGGACCTTGGACCCAGTATAATTGTCTGCACTTAAGCTAGAAGGAAAAGTGGCTTCAAATAATTCTACAGACAAATGTAAAACTTTTGTCTATTACTTTGTAGTGTTGAGCAGGATTCAGGCCATTACTTTTTCTTCAAGTTACTTTATCAAGGATGGTCATGAACTCAGATTGCCTGTAACATAGTTCTCCCTCCCCAATTAAAACAATTGAGTGCCTTGATTCTTATACTGATTTACCGGGTGGGATAGCTCTGGGACTTAATATTCTTGAGAGTCTTGATAATTTCATGCAAAAGGCTTGAACAATTATAAGAACATATGTCTTACTTTATCCCACCAGTGTGGGATCTTTTTGTTTTGCTTGACTTTGCTTTTTCTTCAGAAAAATTCTTGCTGTCTAAATGAGTAGGGAATAGAGAAAGTGGAGTTTGTCAAAGAAATCTGAAAGAAAAGGCCATGGAGATGTTATTGCTTCCAGCAGTGTATCCTAAGAGGTAGCCATACATCGTTTTCTGGATGATCATACTGGTTCTCATCTCTTGGTTGATTCCTAAGGAGCTCATGTACTAATAGGTTTTTTTCAGAACACTTGGAGAATATTCTTTCAGAAGCTAAGCCCAAAGAGCTAGCCCTGTGCTTTGCTGGTCACTGGCCCAGTGCTCAGGTCATGTCTCAAGGGATAGAGCCATGTAACTCTGAGGGTATCATGGCTTCATTTCTGGCATGCCCTTTGCACTCTGAAGGACCTCTTTTGCAGAAATAATTACTTACAAACCAAAGCTTGGATACGGAGGAAGAGAAGAAAGAAAAGGAAGAATGCAGGCAAAACAACTTTTAGGTCATAGAGAGAAACTTTCATGGTGAATTTTCTCTGTGGGCTAAAGATTTCCTATGAAACTACCCTTTATAGAAGGACACAGAAATGACTCTTTTTTCTTTTCCTTTTGGCCTGGAGAAACATTTGCCAAACTCCTTCCCCAGTCATAGCTGGAAAGGCAGCTGCTAATCCAGCAAGGAGATTATTCTCAAAATAGCTGGGTTATCTTTTTCTGCTAATGGATCTAATTGAGTATCACTCTAGGAGGGGAAGTTGCTGCTAACAGCTACATGGGAAAATGCTTGCAGACCAGTAGCACTTTTCTGGATGATACTGGACCCATGTTCACAAAGCACAGTGCATGACCTGCATCTCAGTACACCTGGCTCTCCATGGGCAGGCTAGTTAGAAACAACCAAGGAATGAACAAGGACACATAGCTTTGTGGCATTCCATAGCATTAAGGGTTTAACTCCTGAGCCCTTAGCAGCCTGGAACGTTAGGAAGAGTCAAGGGCTTTTGTTATTGCTGTTCTTTTCCTTAAAACACACACACACACACACAGCTTAATTGAGGTGTAATTCATTAAAAAATTCACTCCTTTTAAGTGTACAATTCAGTGATTTGTTTCAGTAAATTACAGAATTGTGTAACCACCACAATCCAATTTTATAGCATTTTCATCATTCCAGAAAGGTCCTTTGTGACTGTTGCTGTCGTTCCTCATTCTCATTCTAAGCCCCAGGAAACCTCTGATATATTTTTGGTCTCTATTTTGTCTTACTAGGTATTTCATATAAATTGAATCATATAATATGTGGTCTTTTATGACTTCTTTCACTTAGCATGATGTTCATGTTGTGTGTATTGGTACTTTATTCCTTTTTATGGCTGAATAATCATTTATGGATGTGCCATGTTCATCTGTTCACCAGTTGGTGGACATTTGAGGTGTTTCTAGCAAGGTGCTTTTTTTCCCAGATTTTATTTTTTTTATTTTGGAGGGTGCGGAGTTGCAGAGGGAGAGGGATGAGCAGACATTGAGATTATGACATAAGCCACAACCAAGAGCCAGTTGCTTACCTGACTAAGCCACCCAGGTGCCCCTAACAAGGTACTTTTTGTTTTTTTTTAAAGACTTTATTTATTTATTGGAGAGAGAGACAGAGGTGATGGGAGAGTACAGGAGCAGGGAGGAGAAGGAGAAACAGGCTACCCGCTGAGCAGGGAGCCTGATGTGGGACTCCATCCCAGGATTCTAGGATCATGACCTGAGCCAAAGGCAGTCACTTAACCAACTGAGCCACCCACATGCCCAACATGGTACTTTTTTAAGGGCCACATTACTGTGTGATACTTAAAAAGTAATTTAAGGGACGCCTGGGTGGCTCAGTTGGTTAAGCAGCTGCCTTCGGCTCAGGTCATGATCCCAGCATCCTGGGATCGAGTCCCGCATCGGGCTCCTTGCTCGGCAGGGAGCCTGCTTCTCCCTCTGCCTGCCACTCTGTCTGCCTGTGCTCACTCTCTCTCTCTCTCTCTAACAAATAAATAAAATCTTAAAAAAAAAATGTAATTTAAAAATCAACTTGGATAGGGGCGCCTGGGTGGCTCAGTGGGTTAAAGCCACTGCCTTCGGCTCGGGTCATGATCTCAGGATCCTGGGATCGAGCCCCGCATAGGGCTCTCTGCTCAGCAGGGAGCCTGCTTCCTCCTCTCTCTCTGCCTGCCTCTCTGCCTACTTGTGATCTCTGTCTATCAAATCAATAAATAAAATCTTAAAAAAAAATCAACTTGGAGAAACAGAGGATTAGGAAGGCAAAGTTCACAGGAAAACCCTAACATCCTCAGATTTTGGTTTGTTATGACTTAGTAGTTATAGAGCAGAGGCCATACAGCTTTTGTGACCCTCTGTTGGAGCTGTTACTTTGAGGTAATGAAGTTGCAAGTGGTGTTGTCACCTCATGCCTGATTTTCCTAGCTAATTGGCCCACTGGGTCACTGTCTGTTGAGTATGTTCAGATGAGCTGAGGGCACATGGTGCAGCTGATTCATCCGGGAGCACATGTATCTCTTATAGAACAAGACAGCAGAACTGCTGCTACTGAGTACATTTTGGGCCTTAAATGATCCAGGCACTGTCCTTGATGCTACAGGTCGCCCTTGGCCTTTTATATGCAGTTCCTACTAAGGAAGCAAACAAATGTGTTGTATCCTGTGAGGTAGTGAGCAGCCTTCTGAAGTGAGAGAAGCACAGAGCAGAGCTAGAGAGAAGGGAAGGCGGAGCAAAGTGTCTCAGAGGTTTGGTGCTGAGGACTGGTGGATGGGTATCCAGGAAGAGTCTTCAGGCTGAAGGAGAGCAAGTACAAAATCCCTCTGGTCGGAAATGGGTATGGCCCGTTCCGAGAATAGTCCAGAGGCCATTGTGACTGGGAGCACAGTGGAGGCGGGAGACAGAGTGGCCAGAGTCCAAACCTGCTTAATTATGGGAAATATCCAGGCTTTTGGTGCCCTACCCTGCTGTTAAGGATAATGCTCTCTTGGAAGTGGCTGCCTTCAACTCAAGTCATGATCCCGGGGTCCTGAGATCGAGCCCCGCATTGGGCCCCCTGCTCAGTGGAGGGCCTGCTTCTCCCTCTCCCTCTGCCTCCTGCTCTGCCTACTTGTGCGCTCTCTCTCTCTCTCTCTCTAATAAATAAATAAATAAATAATTTTTTTAAAAAAAGGTAATGCTCTCTGATAACCTTAATCTATGACAGACAGTTGAGCCTAAAACCATTGTAATATACGGGTAAACTACCTTTCATCATTTCTCCTCTCCTACTTAGATATTTCCAGTCATGTGTACTTTTTTAATGCTGACAGGGAAGCAGTGAAGGTTATTTTACAAAAGGTACTGTTTTTACTCATCAGATAAAAGTATGACGAGTGTTGGTGAGAGTGTGGTAGAAGAGTACCTTCGTACAGTGGCTGTAGGAGCACACATTGATGCAGACCCTTTCTCCAAAGTATTTGGTGGTGTCCTTTTTTTTTTTTTTTAAGATTTTGTTTGTTTGCGAGAGAGTGAGCAAGTGAGGGAGAGTGAGAGTGCAAGCGTGCACGGAAAGGGGGGCAGAGGGAGAGGAAGAAGCAGACTTCTCACTGAGCAGGGAGCCCCATACAGGGCTTGATCCTGGGACTCAAGAATCATGACCTGTGCCAAAGGCAGATGCTTAATCAACTGAACCACCCAGTGCCCCTGTTTGGAAAATCTGTCACATACCCTGTGCTTCAGCAGTTCTTTGTCTAGATCTTTTCTTTATACCTGTGTGTACAAGGAGAAGTGTACAGTCCCTTGCTAGAAGCTTATACTGAAGTCCCCAGGCAGAATGTCATCTTCCTCAGGGAAACCTTAGTTTTTACTAGAGGCTTTTTGTCTGATTAAATGAAGCCTACCCAGATTATTGAGGATAATGCTTAAACTGGTTGTAGATATTAACCACATCTATAGAATTCCTTCACAGCAACACCTACATTAGTATCTAATTGACTGACTGGGTACTATACCCCTGTCATGCAGACTCCTAAAGCCAGCCATCACAATGGGATACCATACAGAAGTTAAATAGTATAGACTAGTCAATATTTAACAAGGTGGACAGGTCTCAGGAACATAGCACTGAATTTAAAAAAAAAGTAAGAGTGAAATGTATTATGATACCATTTATTAAAATGCACAAAAGAGGGGCGCCTGGGTGGCTCAGTGGGTTAAAGCCTCTGCCTTCAGCTCAGGTCATGATCCCAGGGTCCTGGGATTGAGCCCCGCATCGGGCTCTCTGCTCGGCAGGGAGCCTGCCTCTCCCTCTCTCTGTGCCTGCCTCTGCCTACTTGTGATTTCTGTCTGTCAAATAAATAAAATCTTAAAAAAAAAAAAAATGCACAAAGGAAAATTGTGTATCATTCATGACTAAATACATATACATATAAAAGTGTAAAATAGGAGTTAGAGAAAATGAGCATTTTTTTTTTTTGTAAAGATCTTATTTATTTGATAGAGAGGCAGGCGGGGGGGAAGGGGGAGCAGGCTCCCTGCTGAGCAGAGAGCCCAATCCCAGGACCCTGGGATCATGACCTGAGCCGAAGGCAGAGGCTTTACCCACTGAGCCACCCAGGTGCCCCAGTGAACAGCATTCTTAATTGATGGCTCCCTAGGGAGACTTGACTGGGGTGGTTAAAGCATCCTGTGGTTTGGTAATGTTCTGAAGTGTTCTAATTCCTTGATGCTGAAGGAAATCAATATGGTAGTGTTAACCATTATTTCTAGGAGGAATCTTTTTTATGTTTTTTATTTTTTTAAGGGAAAGAGAAGAAGGTGGTCAGATATTTGCTTGGGTAGAATTGGTCACTATTGTGCCACCACACAATATTGTGCTGACTCATAAAAAGTCAGGAGTACTATTACAAGAAGTTGTCTAAAAAGAAAATATCGTAGAGGCTCCCATAGTTTCTCACACTGGAACAGTGCCCTGTCATACAGGTATTTTCAGTTCACTTTATTGAACAATCTAGTTCGAGGAATTGTATGGAGTCCTGAGGGATGAGTGCAAAGGTTAGCAGGAAGGCCGCCTGGGCATGACCTGTGGGACCTGATTCAGCAAGGTTTTTAAATTTAGCATCTCAAAGCTTTGGTGTCTCATCCATAAAATGAAGATAATAATAACCATGTTGTTAGGATCTAATGAGACAGCCCATGTAAAATGGTAGGCACAGAGCCTGAAAAATAGTAGCAACCCATAAACATCAAATGTATCCCACAGGGAAAAAAAAAATAATAAAATGTTCTCAACTGAGTAAAAGAAATAATAACACCTTCAATTTCCTTTGTACCCCACACTTCCCTAGAGGTTTTTGTATTCATGGTTTCTCTCATCCTGATGTCACACTTCAAGGTAGAATAGCCAGTATCATTTACTTTCATGTTACAGACAGGAAGTGAGGTATCTGGAGACATCTGTGGAAATGGGAATGTTCATCCATTTGAAGAGTTGGCTAATATTTTATACTTTGTCTTGGAATATTAATTATTACAGTTGATTCAGTGTGCACTGATTGTCAAGTGCCTGGAAGAGCACATCAGTGTTCCATAAGTACTTATTATCTCATTGAATCTTTATACCCCTCATGAGATCCAAATGATCATTATTTACATTTTATAGAAGAGGAGATTGAGGCTTAGTAAGGTAGGGATGTGATTAGCTCAGGGGTTTTTTTTTACTTTTTTTCCCCAAAGTTTTTGTCATCCCATGATCCCCTAGCCCATTATTACTGGGATGGCAGGTTACAAATGATAGATAATACAAATTGATACATACTGCAAGTTGATAGCTAGTAGCATAGATAGATAATACAGATTAAAGGAGAACCCAAACACTATTCACATTTGGCTGATAAGCATTTTTGTGTTTTATGAATTTGAAGCTTGAGTATTTCTGCTGTAACTTAATACTTCGAACAAAACATCTCTGTTGCCTTATTTTCCTTTACTTGGCTTGTGCTCCCCATTCAAGATGGGTATGAAAAATAGGACTCTTCTGACTATCTGTAGCCCATAAGCAGCTGCTTTATTTCCAGATTTACTCAACTAATATTTTCCCTAAAGGCAGGGGATATAATCAAATACTGATGATGTTAGTCCAGGAACAGCAGCTTCCAACAACACAAGGAAGTCTTGAAGAAGTAAGATTTTCTTACTTTTTTTTTTTTAAGATTTTATTTATTTATTTATTTATTTGACAGAGATCACAGTTAGGCAGAGAGAGAAATGGGGAAGCAGGCTCCCTGCTGAGCAGAGAGCCCAATGCGGGGCTCAATCCCAAGACCCTGGGACCATGACCTGAGCCGAAGGCAGGGGCTTTAACCCTCTGAGCCACCCAGGCGCCCCAGAAGTAAGTAAGAAGTAAGATTTTCTACAAATGATGTCTATCTAGAAGAATCTCAAACAGTTAATCCTTATTAACAGATAATCTTGTCACATGAAATTAGAATGTGCCCTGTTTAAGCATTTGATACTGCTGGATTAATTTATATGAGATTATATAGAATAAAATGATATGGGAAATTTCAAGGATAAATGTTACCTGAAGCGCATTAAAACTCCATCTTAGAGATTCTTAAATCACTTTTAAAAGCTTATTCCAGTGTAAATATTACCCACATTTTTCAAATGAGAAAAATAAAGCAATGAAGTAGCAAATAATTTGTTCTTGGTCATGTAGAGAATTGGAAAAAGGAATGTAAAGAAACCAGAAATTTAAAGTTCTCAGAATTTTTTTTTTAAAGATTTTATTTTATTTATTTGACAGAGATCACAAGTAGACAGAGAGGCAGGCAGAGAGAGGAGGAGGCAGGCTCCCTGCTGAGCAGAGAGCCCGATTCGGGGCTCGATCCCAGGACCCCGGGATTATGACCTGACCCGAAGGCAGAGGCTTTAACCCACTGAGCCACCCAGGTGCCCCAAGTTCTCAGAATTTTAAAGTCAGCTCAGGTTAACTATCTGGCTAGTCATAACTGTATTAATTTATGCTTCATAGTCTGTAGTTCCTTACTGGTAAAGGTAATAATTTTTCAAAAGAAAGAAAAGTATGAATGGTGAGGAAGTTAAAGCCGTCATGAGATCGTATAATTATGTTTAAAATTATAATGTGTTAGGGGTGCCTGGGTGGCTCAGTGGGTTAAAGCCTCTGCCTTCTGCTCAGGTCATGATCCCAGGGTCCTGGGATCAAGCCCCACGTTGGGCTCTCTGCTCAGCAGGGAGCCTGTTTCCCCCTCTCTCTCTGCCTGTCTCTCTGCCTACTTGTGATCTCTCTCTCTGTCAAATAAATAAATAAAATCTTTAGTAAAATTATAATGTGTTGGTCTACAAGAAGCAGAGGAAAAAAGCATGAGATAAACGGACCAGCTAGAAATCTAGTGGAAAGTGCCTTCTAGGTTCTGAATGGTCTGTTTCTCAACACTTTATTTGGAACAGCTAATCGTTAGTTTTCCAGTCCTGCTGATTGAGTTCTACCCCCACTCGCACTGAGCTTTTATCCTAGAACCAACTTTTCTTCATAGGAGACTCAGCACAAGTAGAACAGTGATGTCGCCAGGTGTTTTAGTTTAGACTACGTATATTGCTCTCCAAATGGAAATGAAACCCATTCTGGTTGAAACTGGTTTGGCAAATTACCCTCCTTGCCAGGCGGTAACAGGTAAAATACATACGAAGCTTTTGCTTTGAGAATAACAAAATAGTGTTTCTTGGACCATTAGTACCTTTTATAATTTAGTTTTTGTACTTTGTATCTTAAACCTCTTGTTCCTAGTACCAAATCTACATTAAAATGGATTTGTTCAAAAAAATAAAAATAAAAATAAAATGTTCATTATTACTGGTGATTTTCTTAAAATCGTAGGCTGTATAAAAAATTTGGGCCTTAATAAGCCTTAACACAGCATATGACCTTTGACCCGACAGCTGCCCCCTTTAAAAAAAAATGGGACCCATTCAATTCACAAAGATAGCCGCTGCTACTTATAAAACTTTACAGATAGTGGAATTCAAAGGCAGACTGCTTTTTTGTTCTTGGGTTTAAAAAGACATGTACTTGAGCTAAAATAACTAGATTAATGGCCAAGAGCCAGGGTAGAGATGGATTTTCCACTGTTCAAAGGGGCCAGAGTTTCCAGGGGAAAAAATTTCTGTAGCTAAAGCTAAATAATAAGGAATTGAAGTATATGTTGAACTTTCAAGCTTAAAAACTCCTGTATTTTTCTCTGAAGCTTATTGTAGTCCCCAGTTTTAGTAATTAACTTTTTTTCTCCAGTAACATCATTGAGATAGTGGTTTATGCTTGGTGTTAACTTTGGAAGTTCTCATTAATTCATTGTTTTTCATATTTTAAGATAGGACTTGCATGTAAGCATTTCAGGAATTATATCAAGAAACCAAATTATATTTTCCCCTTATTTGGGTATGCCGAACTAAGAATAATCTTAACACAGATTTGGGTTCTTTCTATGACTGCTTATATGCTAGTAAGGGGTTTAGCGCCATATCTGTTTCCTTATATTCTTATCCACTGAGACTTAGCATCACAAGATTAGTATAAGAATTTTAAATGTTTTTTTTTTTTTAAGTTTTATCTTTT
>RCUC01138900.1:0-37138 GCA_003697995.1 Taxidea taxus jeffersonii | reverse complement strand
GTTTATAGTTTAGCAGTATAAGTCATTGCCATTCAGAAAAAAAAAGAAAGAAAGAAAGAAAAAAGATATACAGCATGGAAAGAGCACTTTTAGCTAAAAGGGATATGAGGAAGAAGTGTCTTGAGAAGGCTTAACCAAAACAGGTCATTTGAACTGATGATTAATAGATAGGAGATACAGTTCTAAATGCTAAAATGGGATAGTGTAGTATGGAAAGTAAAGCATATTTGCTAATTGTTAGATTTTTAAGGATCACCAAAAAAATGAGACATTTGCAAAGTAATCAAAAGGATTTCTTTCCTTCAAAGTGGAGAAATCAGGGAGAATTTATTCTCCATCTGAAATAACCAGAAAAGAAAGAAGAAAGAAAGAAAGAAAGAAAGGAAGAAAGAAAGAAAGAAAGAAAGAAAGAAAGAAAGAAAGAAAGAAAGAAAGAAAGAAGAAAGGAAGGAAAGAAGGGAAAGAAAGACCGACCAGTTTTCATCAGGCAGCAAAGCACAGAATACAGTGATCCTTGAGAGACAAAAGCAAATGAGTCCTACAACTGCTCCATCTTACTGCCTTAAAAGAATTTCCAGGCTTTGGCACAGGGAGAAAACACCCATGCAGAGTCCAGCTGACTCCCTGAGTTGAAGAGATGGATCTGAGAGTCAGAAGACAACAGAACGGACAGAGTTTGAAACAGAGTACCAGAGAGAACATGCACAGAAGAAAAGGAGAGATCTAGGGAGAGAGCTCCTCGAGTATTCATCAAAACATTGCTCAGTCTGTGAGGATCTGCCCAAGAGATTAGATATAACAATATCTGAGGCTGACATAGGGCCAGGAATATTACTTTTTACTGACTCCAATCAACAACTGGCAAGTGTTTTTGCTATTATAGATATGGCTAATATGTTCTATTCAATGCTTATTTCAATAGTCTCCTAGCCATCATCTGCCTTCACCTTTGAAGAGATCAATGCCCATGAGGCACCTCAACAGCCAGGTCATTGTGTGCAATCTTTACTGGCAAGAGAGTAACTATAAGCGACTTTCTCCAGGTACACGGATATGATATGACATGACATGACTTTGATAGCATCTTCCTCTGGGGTGATTCATTTGAGCCAGTCATTCAGGAAATACAAATACAAAAGAGCTAAATTATTAAAAGGAATGGGTCATTGACCCACACACAGTATAAGGCTTGTCTTTTCAGTTCAATTTCTGGGAACCATCGGGTCAGCCAAGGGCTGCTCCACCACTGACACTGTTAATAACTATTGTCCATTGCTACACTGTAACATTAAAAAAAAAAAAGGCCCAATACCTTTTTGAGTCTTGGAAGCAACATGTTCCTCATTTACAAATTTTAAAAACCAAGTCAGTTATTGATGTGTGTTAGATTGACAAAATGACATTTTGTTTGTTTTGTTTGTTTTCTTTGTATATTTAATTTCTATTACAGCTGATGATTCATCTCTGTTCTTACAAAAACAAAACTGTTACATTACATTTAACAGCACTGATTTGCTGTGATTCTTCTTTCCTCTGCCAATTGCAGTTCCTCGGTAAATCAGCAAATTCTTAAGGTCAGTAATGTGCCTTCCAACTGTACCACAACTACCATTTTTTAATTGGAATGACAAAACCTTGCATGGTTTGATTGATTTACAAACACACACATACACATTTATGCACTCAAATATTTTTCATAGAACTAGTGATTATTTAAAATAATGAGAGGAAACTTACTTGTACAGTTAGGCAAAGTTCCAGACCATGTTCCATTGGCTGTGCACTGTCTAACAGAAGGTCCAGAAAGGATGTATCCCTCCATACAGGAATAAATAACTGAACTGAAAAACGTAGTGCCATCAATCCGAAAGACTTTTCCATTGGCTGTGGTTCCTGGGTTGCCACACTGTACAGCTATAAAACAAAATGGGTCAGAGTATATATTAAAAATGGTTTTAGAATTCCTCTCACAAAAAAAAATTGTGACTAAATGATTGTTTCAAATTATCCAGAGGAGCTAGAAAATCTACAATAAGCATTGGATTATCTTTTATAGATAGCTGAAATTCAAGATGAATTTATATTGATTCTATTAGATTAATTACTGGCGTGTAAGACTTTTGTTAGTAGCTTTGGTAAAAACGTTACCAAGTAAAGTAATTACTTGAGTATTGCCCTTGGGTACTATAAAATCTTCCCAAGAAGGATTGAATAGTCTGCCTAAAAAGTACCTCATGTAAAATTAGAGTAGATGTAACAACAAGATGCAACAGAAATTTATTCTAATTATACTTCTAGGAGGATAGATATAAAATAGATAATTTAAGTATTATAAACATCCATGTATATTTTTATTTATGTGAATATATAACTGATTTGTATTAAAACTTTCTTATCTCTATTTCTGGGCCAAAGTGTAGAAAAAATAAACTGAATAAAAACAAAGTAATTAAATTCTAGGAATGTTTTGCACTAAGTTTGCAACATATCCTAAACAAGAGTCACAAACACAAATGCCTTATATGATTAATTATTCTTTATTATGTTTAACTATTTGCCATTAATACCATAAATGAATTTTTGAATACCTTAAAAGTAAGTCTATGTCAAATGTAATACTAGATTTTGCTATAAGAAGGTATTTTAGTATTTTATAGAATTTACAATTTTCTCTATGGATAAGGAATATAATTACAGTTTCAGAAGTACTATCTATATCACTCTCTGCATCTTATTTAATTTTGCCATTTCTTTGCCATTCCTTTGTATTTCTGTGTGTACATTTCCTACATACACAACAAAGCCAAGACCCAGTAAAAAGTTATTCTCCAGCTTTCAGAACATATGATATACTAAACATTTGTATCTGCTGTCAAGAGTAATTACTCTCTTCTATATTCACTAGTGCCTGCCTAAAATAACAATATGATCATATTTATTTGTTATGTACCATGACCCTTGACACAACACAAGTAGGATTTGAAAATCATTAATAATATAGTTACAATATACTCTAGCTATATATACAACTGTGTACATTAGTACAATTTTTAAAAGCTTTTATTTAAATTCCAGTTAGTTAGCATACAGTATAATATTAGTTTCAGGTGTACAATTTAGTGATTTAACACTTTCATACAACACCCTGTGCTCATCACAAATGTTTTCCTTAATCCCCATCACCTGTTCAACGCATCCCCTCACCAACCTCCCCTCTGGTAACCATCAGTTTGTTCTCTGTAGTTGAGACTTTTTTGGCTGTCCCCTTTCTTTTTTCCCCTATCATCATTTGTTTTGTTTCTTAAATTCCAAATATAAGTAATAGCATATCGTATTTTTAAGATAAATTTCTGGAAGTGGAATGCCTGGATAGTTTTTAATTTCAAAAATATGTTTAATATTTCCCACATCTGCAACATCATGCACCATTATTTTTTTTAAATATTTTGTTTATTTATTTGTCAGAGAGAGAGAGCACAAACAGGGCAAGTGGCAGGCAGGGGGAGAGGGAGAAGCTGGCTTCCACTGAGCAAGGAGCCCAATGCAAGACTTGATCCCAAGACTGCAGGATCATGACTTGAGCTAAAGACAGACACTTAACTGACTGAGCCATCCGGACATCCCCATCATTTTAAAAATTCTTGTCAGTTTGTCCAAATGCTATATTCTTTAAATTTGTATTTTTCTATTTACTAAATTATTTTGGCACATTTATTTGATACTTTTATTTTCACATGTGTTTTATTCATCACATCCATATGATCTATCAAAGCTTTCATATTTTACTGTAAGTTACTAACATAATATAATATTACCAAACATTTGGAATGAAGAGAATAAAAATACTACAAATTCCACCACTCTGTTCTAGCATCATTTTTATGTATTGCCTTTTACACATGATCTCAAATAAATACCATTTGCCTTGATTTTACTAGAGTGCATAATTCTGAAGCTTAATTTTTAACTGTTTTACATGATATACATTTTCTCACAGCCTTTATTCTAATACTTATGATGATACATGTATCATGTGACTATATAACTGCTGATGTAATATTTGTTCCTATAGATCTCAAATTCTTTCCAATTGTTATTAGTCATAATCAATAAGAAACACAAAATGGTATCATTACAATTATGCTTTCTTTAATACTTTTATTTTCTTTAGGAAAAATCCTCAAAAATTAATAAATCAAAGTTCTCTCTATTCTATGAGTAAATGTGGATTTTTTGTCAAGTTACCCTAAAATATTAATAAAAAACCTCTAGGAATGTTTTAAATCTCTAGTTTTGCTGCACATACACCAGAGTTTCATTTTAAAACAGGTGAAACCAATGCCTTGATGTTCAATTATAATTTTCTGACCTCTAGTTATGTAGAACTTTTTCTCTATAGCTTGGAATTATTTTCTTGGCTCAGTATTTTCTGTTCATTTCCTCTGTCTATTCATCTACTAGAATATCTTCTCTAAATGATTTGTATGAGTTCCATCCATCAAAAAATGATAATTCTGTTATATTTGCTATAACTTCTGGTTCTTTTTTATCCATAATGTATATACAAACAAGACAAAGTCAATACCACACATTTCATATAAAAATATTTTGCAGTTCAGCTGAACAAAGGGATGCCTTAGATATCACCTATGTCATGTACAATATGATTATAGAGATTTTTTCCTTTGGAAAATAAGTTTGAGAAACAGTCTTACTTTTTTTTTTTTTTTTGCTTGGCAACATTGTTTCTCAACTAGTTTCCCTATAATAGCAACTAAGCTGCAAGTATCTCTTAATTAAGATTAAATTTGGTGAAGTTAAAAAAGATAACTGTCTCTCCTAGAATATGGACACTAATTTTAAGCATCATAAAAAGATTCTGAAATATAATCAATCAAGAAACTGTCAAGAAGTTTCTATTGCTAATTATTTCCTATTTATAAAACCCATACATTTGGTATAACATCAAGTAAATTTCATAAATACCTTTGCAAGTTTAGTATTTGTACTAAAGTCATCTCAAAAAGAATAATTTAGATTTAAGGATAATTTTTCAGCAGCACTTCATTTTCTAGTCAATCTGGTAAAGATTTAATTATGTTACCTCCAAGGTAGTCAGAATGATTAACAATTTTACTCAAACACTAAAAATTTTAAGGATTTTAGCTACTAGCAACTGTCCTCTATAAATAAAAATCTCATATATGTTTAGGCATCTTTCTATATTTTTTCTGAACACTGAAAGAGATCTTGAGGTAATGTTAAGAACAATTATTTTTCCCCATATAATGTCTATTATGTACAGAACTATGATAAAGGTGGACCAATAAGCCTTTTAACAAATATTTTTTAACTTTTTTAATTGAGAAATTTGTTAGGATACGAAGTGTTTGTGCATATTTAGCTAATGAGAGATAACTTTTATAATTATTACCTATCATAATTCTTTTATAGGATGATGCCTTTATTCTAAGGTTGGGTACAGGATGAACGGGACAGGAGTTATTTCAACTGAAGTAACCAACTGAAATTGGATACAGATTAAATTGCAACATTTTCAATATATTTAGTTTCTGCTTAGATTACCTTTGCATTCTGGTTGCCTTCCAGTCCAACTGCCATTGGCTAAACATGTTCTTTCTTCTGAGCCATGAAGTATATAACCAATATCACAAGCAAAACGTACAGAACTTTTGGTTCTGAAATCACTTTCCTGTCTAGAACCATGCCCAGGAGTACCTGGATCCCCACATGTACCAGTAGCATCACCTGAAATTCAGTACAGTTTAAGTTAATTTATTTCATTAAACATTTCCTATGTTCATGATTTAGTCCAACATTCTTGTAGGCCTTTGTTTTTGTGCATGCTGTGTTTTAATATAACAAACTGACTGGGTAAAATCATAATTCACATTTCCCATCTGACTCTAGTCATTAAAAAAAAAAAAAGCCTAAATGAAAAATAAAATAGTTGTAGACTATGGTGTTATTTTCTGTATTGATGATATTTGGGCCTATTAAACAGGTTAAGGACATTTCATTATTATTACTGAAACTTGGTTAATAAACAAGTTAATGGAAAATTATAACTGATAGTACTAGGAACTCAAATGACAACGGGTTTATAAAACTAAAATAAAACTGGACTTGGTAATTTGCACATTTTCTTTTTTGAATTTCCTAATTGCTGAAAATCCTTTTTTGTTAAATCACAACTGTAGTGTTCTGGAAAATGTACATGTTACAATATAGTATTTCCAGTAACCTAAAACTTTACCCCCTGATTTTCTATACCAATGTCCAATGACTAAAGATAAATGAATTGTATATTTTCCAATATGAAAATACATAAATAAGTTCTAAACAAAGGTGGAAAATTCTCGCTTAAGTTCCTAATAAGGATTTATTCCTTGTTCATGACTAGTTGATTCTAGTATTAAGGATTTATTCAGTCCCCTTATCATGTCTTAAATAATTCTCATCAAAGTTGCCTCAGTATTATTACATGTTGAGAGAGAGAAAAAGAGAGAGAGAAAGTTGAAGACATATACATTGAAAATGCTGTCTGTACAGATGCCTTCTTTGATATGCCCGGTGTATTTGAAATCCTTCTTTGTACCTCCTCATTTTCATGTGATGTAATATTACTCATACAAAACTTTAAGATCACTATTTCACTTTTAAATATCTATGTGCATTTTAATTCAGTAGCAGTTTCCTATTAAGTTGGGATGTATGCATCTAAGTTTATGTTTTTATGTATAATAGGTTATCTGGGTTAACTATGGGTTACTTAAAGATAGGAGTTTCAATTCTCATTAATATCAACTTTATAGTAACATTAGAAGTAATAGTTTTTTTTTTCAAATCTCTAAGTTAAATTTGAAGTCCCAGGCAGTCAGTTCACAGAGATTAACCACTAGTTACAAGGAGATTTTGAAATAAGTAACCATTTCAAAACTTTTACTCCTAAAGGGAAAATAATGTACAACAACTTCTAGTAAGTCATCAACATGATTTCCACAGAGATAAAATAATATAAAAATAATGGGCAATATATAAATAAAAATAGGTAGAAAAATAAGCACCAACTTCTAGTTGATGGGTAAAAACAAATATAAGTAGTATCAAATAGGGAAACTACAACGATCTAAAACTTATTTGATATCTTTTAAGAAAAGCAGTGGCTTAAACAGCTGAAAAGAAGAGTTATCAAATACTCCACAAACAAATTATTAATTTTAAATAAGCTCAATATTCATTTGTTATATGATAACTCTATGGGGTTATAGAAACTCAGGAGTAATAGATAAATATCTTTCATAAGACTTGACTTAGTTTAATTTATAAAAACATTTAGGGCTTTATTTTAAAAGTATGCTATTAATTACTTGATTGTGTAGAAAGTTTAATAGAACTTAACTCTAACTGAAAATCTCGAAATAAGGTTTTGTATCTACTAAAACAGAACAGTTCATTTTAGTGGACAAAAGCACAATATACACAGTAGCATCCTAAAAGCAGTTAATTATTTACATTAGCTACAACACAGCTCAAAACATATAATTTATCATCTACAAGATGAGCATTAATTTGTGCTCTGAATTTATATTGCCTTAAGAAGTGTTCCAACAAGTGTATAAACTATGTTATAGCTTCTTTCATGAGATTTTTTAAAAAATGTATTACTTTATCTCTTTTTATTGTTTTGTGTATATATTCCTAGTAATAATAATACTAATAGTGTACCTTCCAACACATATTGTCCAATTTTCTAAGAGGTACCTGAACAATGAGGTTGTGATCCACTCCAATGGCCGTTTAACTGGCAAGTCCTTGATGACTGGCCTAGAAGGGTGCGCTTTCCTGTGCAGGAATAGTGAACAGTGGACCCAAAGGTGTACTTCTCACCAGACAGGACTGCATTAGGAGGAACGCCAGGGTGTCCACAGTCAATCACTACAATACATAATTATTGAATATAAAATTTTTTTATATCTCCTATCGAACAACCTGCACCATGTTTTATAAAATAAATAAAAAGTAAACTATCTGCTCAAATATGCCTAGCCTCCAGAAGTCAAAAATCCATGTGAAATCTGGCTTTTAAAAAATAAAATGGAGGGACGCCTGGGTGGCTCAGTTGGTTAAGCGGCTGCCTTCGGCTCAGGTCATGATCCCAGTGTCCTGGGATCGAGTCCCACATCAGGCTCCTTGCTCGGCAGGGAGCCTGCTTCTCCCTCTGCCTCTGCCTGCCTCTCTGTCTGCTTGTGCTTGCTCTCTCTCTCTCTCTATAACAAATAAATAAAAATTAAAAAAAAAAATAAAAAAATAAAATGGAAGTTACAGTTACATGAACAATCCTGTTAACCCACTCACCAGTGTTTAGCAGGAACACTGTAAGCAAGCATAAATGAGTGAGTATAAGTCTGTTACATGTGGGGGTGGTGAGTGTGTGTTTATATGCATATGTGCATGGGTTTAAAGTATGTATGTGCCTGGACAAGGATATGCAAGTTAGAGGGAGGAATAATGTGGACAATCTAAATAAGGACCTACAATGCTTATAGGATTCAAAATGAGCCCATACAGAAATTAAAAGGGAAGAATTTTGAAGGTAAAGGAAAGGGAAGGAAGATGGATATGTGACACACAATCTAATAATGCTGTCTAGAATAATTCCTTTTCCAACCAGTAATGAATAAATCATGCTGTACAAAGAAAATACTCAGTGGCTTGTTACCTAAAACCCTACAAAGTATAGCAGAATCATATATCAATGCACTGTTGAATTTTCTTTATAACCTAGAGGTAGCTTGGTAACGGTAACTGTGTACCGTCTTTTAGTTATAACTTGGAAAAATATTGAGCGCAATATGACTCCAGAGTTTTAAATGGCAAATAAAGGGATATAAGCTTAATAAAACCCTTGAGTAACTTGCACACTACCAAAGATGCTATAGGAAATAAAGGCAAAAAAGTATGAGAGCTAGGAAAATCTGAAGAAGTTCATGTTTACGTCTTAAGAAAGATTTTTAACCTGAATGCTATAGCCACACGAAGTCAAGTATGTGAATTAGTCAGCTATGAGACCAGACTGTCTACAAAAAGAAGTGAAATACATTTTAAACAAAATGATCTTTAAACGAAAGATCAACAATTTAATTAATTGCTACAGAAGCTGAAATTTAATGAAAACTGCATGAAGTTTTGTTTCTTCATTAGTGCATGAATGATGTCACAATATTTTAAAAATATGTAAACATAAAGTATCTTTAACTAAAACATCATCATAAAATAATTTTATAATTTAGAAACTTAGTACAACCCCAAATTACTTGCACAATGATTTCTTGACACACTACTCCTTCAGTCTATAAAGTTATTCTTTCTTGTCATGATTCATCACATTTTTGAGGTGATAGCTATAGTTGAGACTAAATAACTCACTGAATATTTCAAATTCATGTTCAGTTCTCTATGTTCTCACATAATTATTTTCTTACTATACAAGTTAATTTTATGCATATCTGCTATAATTTATCTTATTTATATTCTACAGTTCCAACACAGCATATGACAAAATGCACTCAAATGTTCGCTGACTTGAAAGATGATGTGTATCAACATTTACTGCATTTATATGTCTGTGTGTCTGTAATATGACAAATGTTTAAATCAATAAGATTTAAGTCACACATTTGTCTAAATCTTTAAATATTCTAAAGCCCTGGTAGATATTTATATTAAGACTAATATTGCCTTAAATGAAATTTAAAATATTAGTACAAAAGAAAATCAAAATGTAACTGCTTCTTCTGGGATGATAATATCATAGAACATAACAGATGTTGCTTTTCATAATCTATCTTCTTTATCAAAGCTCAAAATCAAAGAATCATATTAATATTAATAAAAATAGCATTCAGATATTGAATTGGCAGAATATAGGGGACTATAGTTTCAAAAAATGAAACAATAAAATCAAAAATTAAATTAAAGTAATAATTATAAATAAGATCCTTCTAATATGTAGCTCTAGATAGTTTATAAAACAATAAACATCCGTGTGGCTTCCATGGCATTTTGTCAAGGAAGAATTCACATTATCTACTTACTGATACATTCTGGTAAAGGTTTATCCCACTGTCCATTTGGTTGACATATTAAAACTGAAGATCCAAATAAGAAATATCCAGGATTACAGTCGTAGAATACCACAGTGCCATAGGTGAAATTTCCATGTTCTATTTTACTTTCTCTTTTGGAATTGGCTGGAATTCCCGGGTCAGAGCAGTTCACCACTAAACAAATGACAAATTTTGAAAGTTATGTTTGGAATAATATACGTAGACCTACATAGATTTCCATTAGAAATGGAGTTTCAAAGATAAATTTAATCAAATAAACCAAAGATTCCAGGAATAAAATTAATGCATGGGCTACATAGTTAATGAAGTGAAATCCATGTGGTTGAAAACAGAAAAAAGGAAAACATTTCTGCAAAAAGTTTTGAACAATAGTAACTCCATAAGTATTCTACTGAGAACAGATATAAGGAATGATGCCGTAAGCTATAAACCATAAAAAATGTAGAAAAATTGTAATTTGGTTGTATTTTATCAGACAATATAAGATACATCATACCTCTTTGCAAATGGAAGACCAGCAAAAATCTCTTTAATCTGTTTCTATAGAAAAAACAATAAAGAAACCCCCAGTGTTGGCATCACAGTAAATGAGGACTCAAGTCTCTCCAAAAATATGAAAAAAATAAATGCCAAAGGTAAGTTCCATTAATTATAAAGTAAACTGGGGTGCCTGGGTGGCTCAGTGGATTAAGCCTCTGCCTTTGGCCCGGGTCATGGTCGCAGGGTCCTGGGTTCAAGCCCCGTATCAGACTCTCTGCTCAGCAGGGAGCCTGCTTCTCCCTCTCTCTTTCTGCCTGCCTCTCTGCCTGACTTGTGATCTCTGTTTGTCAAATAAATAAATAAAATCTTTAAAAAATTATAAGGTGAACCACAAGTAAAATGATCTTAATGAGGTTTTATGTACAGCAATAAAACAGGTACAAGATAATAAAGCTAAGCAGTTAAAATAAAACTTGGTAACTTCTTATTAGATACATTGCCAGAGGCAAGGGGAAGAAGCAAAAATGATCTATTGGGACTTCATCAAGATGAAAAACTTCTGCACAGTGAAGGAAAAAATCAACAAAACTAAAAGGTAGCTTACTATTTGGGAGAAGATATTTGTAAATGACATCTGATAAAGGGTTAGTATTCAAAATCTATAAAGAACTTATTGAATGCAATGTCCAAAAAATAAATTATCCAGTTAAGAAATGGGCAGATGTGAATGGACACTTCTCTAAAGAAGACATGCAGAAGGCTTACAGACATGTGACCAGATGCTCAACATCACTCATCATCAGGAAAATAAAAGTAAAAACCATAAAGAGATAGAGATATCACTTCACACCTATCAGAATGGTTTAAATTAACACAAGAAACAACAGGTGTAGGTGAGAATGCAGAGAAAGAACCCTCTTGTACTGTTGGTGGGGATGCAAACTGGTGTAGCCACTCTGGAGAATAGTATGGAAGTTCCTCAGAAAGGTGAAAATAAAACTACCCTATAATCCAGCAATTGCACTACTAGGTATTTATTCAAAGGATACAAAAATATAGATTTGAAGGGGAACATGCACTCCGATGTTTAAAAACTATGGAGAGAGCCCAAATATCCAACAACTGATGACTGGATAAAGAAGACAGAGTGTGTGTGTGTGTGTGTGTGTGTGTGTGTGTGTGTGTGTGTGTGTGATGGAATATTATCATCACCAAAAAATGAAATCTTGTCATTTGCAACAACAAGGATAGAGCTAGAGTGTGTTACACTATGTGAAGTAAGTCAGAGAAAGACAAATACCATATGATCTCACTCGTGTGTGGAACTTAAAAGAAAATACATGAATGTCTGGGTAGGGGAAAGAAAAGGAGAGAGGGAAACAAACCATAAAAGAACATTAACAATAGAGAACAAACTGAGGGTTGACAGAGAGAGGTCAGTGGGGGATGGGTTAGATGGGTGATGGGTATTAAAGGGGGTACTTGTTGTGATGAGCACTGGGTGTTGTATGTAAGTGATGCATCACTGAATTCTACTCCAGAGACCAATATTGACCTGTATGTTAACTAACTAAAAATTTTTTAAAGCCCCCCAAAATATAAAACCTGTTAATTTTAACTTTTAAGAACATAAGATAAAAAATTAAGGAAAAAGGAAAGCATAGGTAATGAGAGGACATCAATATTAAATCCTTTTATTTATTAGCTGAAAATGTTCTATTATTCTGCCCAAATTATTTCAAATATTGTCATCTATGTTTACAAAGACCCATTATTACCATGCCCTAAACAGGAATACAATTAGACATTTACCTTTGCACACTGGTGGAGGATGGCTCCACTGTCTGTTGGCCTGGCACTGTGCCTTTGTTGGCCCTTGCATAACATACCCAATATTGCAAGAGAACGTCACCACATCATTAAAGTTGAATCCATTGCCACTTGTTCTTCCATAAATTGGACTACCAGGGTGACCACAGCTAACCGCTATTAGCAATGGGTGGGGGAGAGGAGAAGTACAAAGCAGAATATTTTGTTATGAGTTATCACATGAGAGTTATGTTTAATCATTTCAAACAACATTGAAAGAAGACCACTTCTATATAAAAATATATTTAAAGTAATTTTACTGTTGCAAGGGAGCAATTTAGAATGCCAAAATAGTCTAATAGAATAGAAATATTATATTAGTAAAGAGACACATATTTTTATTTGTGATCATTTCATGCAAGTGGTGCAGAGATGTTTAAAGTTTCATGGGACATTTTTATTCTCTCTCCTTCTATTTATTTTGGTTTTTTTTTGGACAAATGCTGAAATTCAAAGAAATCTGGGAATAACAAATTCATGTCACTAGTTAGAAGCAGAAAGGAATGAAACTGAACCTATTTCCCTTTTCTAGTCAAGTTTAAGAATTGAAGGTCCATAAAGGCAGTGTGTTGTATTTAATTTTGAAATAGTTTAATATTATTTATACAATTAATTTTTATGAAGGGTAAACTGTCAAGCAAAGTGTGCTTGAAAAGTTAATGTGGCTATATATTATTAACAATAAAAATAATGCATGATGTAGTAGCATTTTCCTTACTATTCTGAGATACCATTATTAACACTCTGTAAACCTGTCAATCTTACTGGTTTATTTTCTTCATAACTGAAACTCAATAATTTAGCACAATTTTGTTTAGAAATAATGTATCAATTAGATAAATTTTTAAAATATTTTTAGGGTTATAGTTCTATTCTAGATTGCATTTAGTGCTAGGCTTTTCCCAAACACTCTGTATTTCTGTGAACTGTTTCACTGCATCATCTCACTCTATTAATCAGAGCAACTCCAGTAGTAGTGCTTCATAATTGGGCACAGTGAACAACCACAGTCATTTTTAGTACTTTTGAAATGACCCAATAGCAATTATTTTTTCAGCTGTATTGTTAATGTCAACCTACTCACTTGGAAATTTAACTGCATCTTATTCTTGTTAAAATTATCAATAAAGAAACCAGTTTTACCCCAAGGACCAATTTTCTTTCATAGTCTCAATTATTCAACAAGAAAAACAGTGGTATTAGTTGGCTATGCCTGAATATAAATGAAAGGGAAAAAAATCTAGGACAGAACCAAGCATCATGTGCTGCCTTTAAATCATCAGTTGGTGTGCATGAGCACGTGCACATGCATGCATGGGTGTGTGCACACACACACACATACCCCTTAGAAAAGCAACATTAATTATTAACTGTATGGTCTATTATTCTATTAAATTTCAACACCTGGAAATATTTCCCATGAAACTAGAATTTCAATAAATACATGTTATTTGAATAAAAATTTGACAATGGAATCTATAAATATGGATGCAATTAGTCACAGACTAAATGAAGTACTTCCTGTGAATCCATTCTAAAAGTCCCATGCATTATTTATCTGAAGCCTCCAGAATCTCTATAATGTGATCATATGATGCTATAATTATAGCATATTTACAGTGTTTATTCTCATTTTCAAAAACCAATTCTAATATAAATGTCGGTAATTGTGGATGGAACTGATCAGGAGAAAGATAAAATAAGGAATACATTGATAACTGCCTCCTTGGTCTAAAATAAGATAGTGATATGAAACACAGTCTGTTGTGGAGATTCAGTGGATTGAATAAAGTAAAAGAATTTGTAAAAGTATAAGTAAATTAAATAAATAAAATAAGTAAAAATATTGGATATCAATATTCAACTCTATTCTTACTTTTGTGCTGTTACAAGTCAAATTGGATGCACAATGGGCAAATCTATGCCGTACACAGAAACCACAAAGCAAGCAGCAGTATTTAAAAAATAATAACAAAAAACTTTTATTTTACATTCCACTTATTCTTCATGTGAGAGTAAATAAGTAAATTAACTTAAAAGGTCAGATAGATATTTGTGGAACCAGTGAGAGATATTATTGAAACAATTCCCAAATTACATATTGTTATACACTTTTGTATATATTTTAAAATAATGAAAAGAAGGACGCCTGCATGGCTCAGATGGTTAAGCCTCTGCCTTCAGCTTGGGCCGTGTCACAATCTCAGGGTCCTGCGATTGAGTCCTACATCAGGCTCCTGGCTCAGTGAGGAAGCCTGCTTCTCCCTCTTCCTGCTGCTCCCCCTGCTTCTGCTCTCTCTCTCTCTCTCTCTCCCCCTCTCTCTCTGACAAATAAATAAATAAAACCTTTTTTTTTTTCAAAGATTTTTTTATTTACTTGACAGACAGAAATCACAAGTAGGCAGAGAGAGAGAGAGAGAGGAGAAAGCAGGCTTCCTGCAGAGCAGAGAGCCCAATGTGGGACTCGATCTCAGGACCCCGAGATCATGACCTGAGCTGAAGGCAGAGGCCCAACCCACTGAGCCACCCAGACACCTATAAATAAAATATTCTTAAGAATTTTTAAAAAATAGTGAAAAGAGGACTATAAAACAAAATTTTAAATAAATCTTAAATATTTCATATAAACTTTTATGAAAATATATTATAATTACATCAGATGTGTAATCTTGATGCATTTAAAAATAAGATGGATTTTGAAGCTAAAAGGAAATATAATTATAGGGGTGCTGGGGTGGCTCAGTGGGTTAAGCTTCTGCCTTTGGTTCAGGTCATGATCTCAGGGCTCTGGGATTGAGCCCGCGTCAGGCTCTCTGCTCAACCAGGAGCCTGCTTCCCCCTCCCCCTCGGCCTGCCTCTCTGCCTACTTGTGATCTCTCTTTCTCTGTCAAATAAATGAATAAAAAATCTTAAAAAGAAAGGAAAGATAATTATAAATACCTTCAACCATTCACTTTATATATAAGGGAATTAAAGACTAGAGAGATTAAATGACCTGCATTAGCTCATATAATCAGTAATGGAACTGAAATGAGAACAATAGTTCTTCATATCATGTCTGACAAGTTTTTTCCCCACTAATTACACTCCATCAGGATCTGATTTTTATGTGACAGCTATAGCATCATAATTATTAGGAAAAAATTATCCAAAGTATTTTCACTATAAAAAAGTTTCATAATATCACATCATGATAATATTGATGCTGCTGCACAGTAGTCTCAGGAAATCAAATCCTTGTTAGTTAAAATTTGTCAAAAATAACCTTCTATATTAGAATATGCATTTATAAATATTATATATTCATATTAAATACTAGTATAGCTGAACTTAATTTCTTGTCCTTATGCTAAAACATAAATAATAATAGACATCCTAAAACTTTCTTGGTTTTATGGATGGTTTTATATGTGTGTATCTTACCTAAAAAAAAAAAAAAATTGGTAATTATATGAGACCAGAGGCTTCTAATTACTTCTGTCATGCTTACTTACGCACACAGGATGGGAGCTGACCAGACCAATTGTGATCCTGTTGACATATTCTCACTGAAGAACCAATCAATCGAAAACCAGGATTACATTGATAAACAACTGTGTCTCTGTATCCATAATTTTCTCCAATGACTTGACCATTCACAATGAGCTCTGGAATTCCACAGTGACCCGCTGAAATGGGTCAGAAAGTAATATTTTTAATATTGTGATTTAAGTTTTATTATATATATGTATATATAACATTACTAAACTTTTAAAGTTTATTTACAAGCATGCTACAAATAATGCAAACATGATAAAATGACATAAAGATAACTACAAGATATTCAGCAAAATGTCAAATATTTGGGAATTAAAAGAAAATGTTACTTCTATTAACACTTGGGTCTAAAAGTAGTTAGAAAACATTTCAATCTGTGTAGAAATAAAAAATATATCAAAATTTAAGGAATGCAGATAAATCAGTGATTAGTGAAAAGATTTACAGTATTAAACACTTTCATTGGAAAGGAAAAAGATACACAATCAATGAGTTAAGATTCTATCTTAAGAAGAAGAAAAAGAAGAGCAAAATAAAGAAGAGAAAATAAAGCCAAAGTAGATGAGAGGCTATATTGCAGATAGTTACAGAAATCAAAGAAATAGAAAATAGAAAACAATAGAGGACATTACATAAGCTAAACATGTCTTTCTTTAAAAATAGTAACAAAATTGCTAACCTCCTAGCTAATTCTATCTAGCATACACAAAAAAGAACAAAATTACCAGTAACAGAAACGAATGAAGCAATACCACTACAAACATACAGGAATGAAAAGGATAAGGTAATATGAAGGAGAGCTTTATGCCAATGCATTTAACAGTTCATAAGAAAAGAGCAAATACTTTGAAAATTATATATAAAAACTAACACAAGATAAAATAGAAAATATGAAGAGTCCTTCATCTATTAAAGTTTTTTAATTTTATTCATTCATTTTAGAGATAGAGAGGAAGAACCTGTGTATGTGCTCATGGGGCGGGGGAGGGGCAGAGGTGGCAGGAGAGGGACAAGCAGACTCCACACTGAGGTAGACCCCAACCTATTACATGTTCCAGAGATCATGACCTAAAATCAAGAATCCCACATTCAACCTATTGAGCCACTCAGATGTCCCCCTTTTCCCCTCCCCTTTTTTTAAATAGGCTCCACACTCAGCATGGAGCCCAATATGGGGCTTGAACTCATGACCCTGAGATCAAGATCTACTGAGATCAAGAGTCAGATGCTTAACTAACCCAGGCACCCCCAAAAGTACTTGAACCCTTAAACAAAATCCTTCCCATAAAAATGACTCAGGCTTAAATGTTTTTACTGTTTTAATCAAACATTTAAGTTGAAAAAAATATACACACTCACAGAAAATAGAAAAGAAAGGATTATTTCTTAGTTTTATGAGGCAATCACAGCCCCAATAGTAAAACTGGAAGACGCATGAAAAAGCAATATCCTGCATGAAAATAGAACTCCTTAAAATTTTAGAAAAGTGATCTAGAAGCATATATAATATCACTGCTGTAATTTGACAGAGTAAAAGAGATAGTGGCATAGTAACAGAGTGAAGGGGAAAAATATGATTATTTATTTTTAAATATTTTATTTATTTATTTGACAGGGAGATAGTGAGAGAAGGAACACAAGAAGGGGGAGTGGGAGAGTGAGAAGCAGGCCTTCCCACTGAGCAGGGAGCCTGATGTGGGGCTCGATCCCAGGACCACTGGATCATGACTTGAGCTGAAGGCAGACGCTTAACCATTGACCCATCCAGGTGCCCCAAAATATGATTATTTCAATAGATGAAGATAAAGCAATTGAAAAAATTCAGTACCAATTCATGATGAAAACTAACAACACATTTAGAATATAAGGGAAATTTTCAAACTGATAAAGATATCTGCAGTATTATGATTTATAGTAGGAAGTATGTATTTGGTCTTGGTCCCTATTTCTGGCACAGAGCTCCTAAAACTCTTGGAATTTCCTAAATGAGAAAAGAAAAAAAAATTATGTATTGTTATATTAATGAGGTGACTTTTAGATCTCATCTAAGTAATGGAGGCTGGGGTGCCATTGGAGCTAATCACATGGCTAGAAGGTTGGAACATTCAGTCCCACCCTTTGACCTCTGGAGAGGAGAGAAGAACTAGAAGTTGAATTAATAGCCAATGGCCAATGATTTAATCAATCATGCCCAGGCAATGAAGCCTCCTTAAAAAAACAAAAGTACAGGGTTCAGAGAGCCTCTGAGTGGGTGAATACAGGAAGATTCAGGAGAGTGGGGGCCTCAGAAAGCATGGAAGCTCTGTACCATTCTCACATACTTTGCCCTGTGCATCCCTTCCATTTGACAGCTCCTGTGTTACATCCTTTTGTAATAAACCCTTATCTACTAAGTAAAATGTTTCTCTGAGTTCTGTGAGCCACCTTAGCAAATTAATCAAATCCAAGGAGGGGGTTATAGGAATCTGTGATTTAGAGACAGTTAGAAGCACAGGTAATAGCATCTGTAGGGGGAAGAGAAACCAGTCTTAACAGACTGAACATTTAGGAATGCTTGGGTTAAGTATCTGCCTTTGGCTCCAGTCAATCCTGGCCTCCCCACTAAGTGGGGAGTTTGCTTCTCTCTCTCTCTCTTTACCCCTCCCACAGCTTGTGTTCTCTCTCTCAAATAAATACAACTGTTTTTTTAAAGATAATTTATTTACTTGAGAGAGAGAGCGCACAGAGGAAGAGAGCATAGAGGAAGAAGGAGCACAGATTCCCTGCTGAGCAGAGAGCCCAACATGGGGCTTGATCCCAGGACCCTGTGACCAGGACCCAAGCCAAAGGCAGACACGTAACTCTCAAATAAGTAAAATCTTAGAAAAGAAAAAAGATTGAAATTTTAATCTAAGGACTCTGATGCTATCTCTAGTTAGACAGTGACAGAATTGAATGGAATCACAGGACACCCAGTTGGTGTCCAGAGTATTGCTTATTGTTGAAAATAGAGTCTCCAAATGCCAAAAGACACCTAAGAAAAATCTCCGGCTGACATATTTACCAATGAAATACTGAATTCTTTCTTCCTCACATAGGGAACAAGACAAGGATGACCAGTTCTATTTAGCGTTGTTTGGTCGGCCCTATAAAATCCAAACATTAATACAAAGGAAGAAAGAAAGTATAAATTTATGAAACAGAAAAGTAAAATTATTCTAAAGTCAGATGATATATATACAGAAAATCCTATTTTAAGAAAATCCTAAAACTAATAATTAGCAAGTTTTCAGGACATTAGATAAATATTTCAAATAGTTATATTTTTATATATTAGCAGCAAACAATGTGAAAATGTAAATTAAATGGAAAATGTAATTAAAAATAAACAATTTCACTTATAATATTAGAAACATACTAAACATTCTCAGGGATAATTTTAGCACTAGACATAAATGATCTCTATGCTAAAAATACAAAATATTGCTATTGCAAACAAAATTGAAGACCTAAATAAATGAATAAACATATTAAATTATCATGCTTATTAGTTGGAAGACTTAACATTGTCCGATCCCAATTCTCCTCAAATGATGTATGGATTCAATGTGATCCTGATCATAGTTCTACTAGATATTTTTAAAAATAAAATTTATAAGCTAAGTCCAAAACACATTAAATTAGAAAAGACATACAGTATCCAATGTTATCTTGAAAATTAAGAAAAATTTGAAAGACATACATACAAAATTTCAAGACTTATTATAAAACCTATTCAACAAATAGTGCCAGATACCCTGCTAGAAAAAAGCTAAACCTCAATTTTATTTCATTCATTATACATACAAGAACAAATTAAAGATAAATCAGAGATATAAAAATAACACCCAAAACTATGAAACTTCTGGAAGAAAATATGAAAGAAAATCTTTGTGAATTCTGAGTAAAAGTTTCATAAACAGGATACAGAAAGCAATAATCAGAAAGGACAGACTTTAAAAAATCTTAAATTTCTGCCTATTAAAAGAAGAAATAAGTAAGCAAGTTACAGGCTGCAAGAAAATATCTGTAAATGCATAATAATGAAGGCCTTACCACCAGAATATACAAAGAATCCTATAATTCATAATAAAAGCCAATTCAATATAAAATATATTTCACCAATTCACAAAGGAAAATTTACAAATGGCAAAAATGCTCAAGAAACTGTACTCTATCAGTAGTCATTAAGACAATGCAGATTAAAATGTTATAAAATACTTTATGCACCCAATGGAATGGATAAAATTAAAGACTGGCTATACCACATGCTGGAGAAAATGTGAGACAAGAACTCTTCTGGGAATTTTACTCCTAAATCTCTAAGAGAAATGGATACATATGCTCACAAAAATTTTTTTTACATGAATATTCATTACAGGTTTTTTCATAATAGCCCAAATCTGTACAAGGGTCTGGTGTCTGTCAATAGAGGATTGACCAACATGTGGCATATTCATATAATGGAATTCTACTAGCTCAGCAATTAAAAAAAAATAGTGATACACACAACAACATGGAAAGAGAATGAAAGAAGTCTTACACTGTATATAATTTAGAATTCCATTCGTATGGATTTCTAGAAAGGGAAAACTAACATATGGTAAAAAACAAAAAACAAAAAAACAATTATTGTCTCGGGGCTGGAGGGAGCTGCAGATTGGCTGTATAGGGCCAAGAGGAACCTTTCCAAGGCTCTATAACTACAAAGTGGTTTAAGGTAGACAGTTACACACATTTGACAAAACACATCCCATTGTGTATTTATGAGATATGCATTCCATTGTATACATATTTTGCTATGGTAAAAAAGAATTAAGAAGAGCGAGCAAATATTCAACTCTTGGTAATGATATGCATGCTGTAATGTTTAGCAAAAAAGTGCACTGAATTCTGCACATTACTTTTAAATACATTCAAAACAATGAACTGATGGATTGATAGAGGCCTGGAAGAATAGATAGATATGTGATAAGCAAATATGACAAAATGTTAATTGTAGAATCTAGGTGGTGGGCATAGAGTTACCACATATCAAGTGTCACTGTCAAGTGTCTCAGCTGAAAAACTGAAAAATTCCTATTAAGATGCTGAGGGACTAGGAATGAATGCACTGTATTTAGAGAAACAATTATAAGCACATAATAATGGCCATTATTAGCCAAAAATGTCTGTGGCTATAAGAATAAGTTTTTTTTTTAAGCATAAGAATGACTGGACTACATTAATCCTTAAAGTTAAGTTCAAGATTCTAGTATTGCTTCTTTGGCAGTTGCATTTTTGGAGTTTATATTAGATGTCAACACTACTTCCTCTGCAATGGATGGTGATGTCTTCATAGACTGAGAGGCAATATTTTCTTAGAAATCTTCCTGCTATAGCCTGTCTCTTCAGGAAACAGAATCAGGATTCTAAACAGGTAAATAAAATCACTCTCTATATACAATATTCAACAAATACTACATAATATCCAGTAACAGTTCAGCAGGGCATAGAGCCACAAAATATAGTAGATCAAATTTAGGTTACATATATGTGTTCAAGTTTATATGTAAATTAAGTAACCTGCAATTGAAATCTGCATAATAAAAATGAGTTTGGAACTATTAAAATGTTTTAATTATTTAATCCTATATAATTATATAAAGACTTATATATCATATTTTAATATAATAGTCTTATAGCATATTCAAATATACATACTTTATTGTATCCATTGTTGCTAGGCTTCCAAGTGTACTTAACAAATACACTTGAGGGGGAAAAGGATTTTAATCAAAACCTGTGTCTATACCTTTTTAAGTTTCAAATAATGATTGCATTAACATGAATATATTCAAGCTTATAAGCAAAACAATAGAAAGATAAATTGTTATAGACTTTTCTGCCTTTTTTCATATTCTTAATATAAGAGTAAATATTTATAGACAAAACACTGTCCATATCTAGAAATACCCTGCTCATAATAATCAGCAATTTTTAAATTAGTAAACAAAAAGATTATCTCTTATTTCCAAAAGACAAGTGAATAATTATTGGAATAATTTTCATTATGCCTAATTCAGTACTTGTCATATCTTGAAATCATTTTGGAGAAAAATAGAGCATAAATTATACCATTCTCTTATTATTAAAAAATTATTGAAGCCTTGGAAAAAAGATAAAGAATAAATCATAATATTCTTTTAATAATAAAGGAAGAGGGGCAAAAAGAACTAGCTAGTTCAGTTTCTTTAACTGAACAAGTTTTTTAAAAATGAATTCAAACACCCTAAGGGGAAAGAAATTCTTTTTGCCTAAACTCAGGTTTGAAAAAATATATTTTAAAAAGTTTAAAAGAAAGTAATATTACACATGTTAAAATCTTATGACATTAGAAGGGAGAACGACTTTAAATGTGGAAATCGTCTTTCTCCTTTGATCATTACCTTAAGCAAATAGGTGAAAGGAGAACTGACTGTGGTTTAGAATGAATTAACTGCTACAGTGATTTAATCCAGCTGAGTATGCAGACATATAATTTTCAGCAATTAGTTTTCACCTTTTTATTTTCACATGCCTGGAAGAAAATGTGTCTCTCCTTAATGACATAAGATTCTCATTTGAAATACTAGTTGATTAACTTTAAGAGTTATCTGTTTAATAGCTTTTCTACCATGAGACATTTGTAGTCATACATTTTCTGGTTAGGTCCTTACTGAGTGAATATAAATGATCGTCTCTTGTTATAGAAAAAGGGCTACCTCTTTTTCAGAGGTAGGGGGGTGGGGATGTGGTTGCTTAAAATGATTCAAAAATCTGTACCTAGACATCTGGTTTCAGATCCACTCCAAAGACCTGAAGAAAGGCATTCTCGAACCGCAGAGCCCACAAGCATGAATCCAGAATCACAGGTAAAGATGGCTGTAGAGCCATATGAAGTTTGAGTTCCAATCTTATTTCCGTTTGGAGGTGTAGGTAGTTCTCCACAGGAAATAACTTGAAAACAATTAAAAAAAAAATGCTTGAAGACATAGTCAATGTGTCCTTATAACAAAATCAAGCTTTTAACATTTTGAATTCTCTATGATCTGACATATTCACAACTGAAATTGACATTTACAGGACATGTTTGGATAAGTGTGAAAATGCAGAGAAAATACATGACATATTTAAAAATCTATCCTCTTTGAGTTCTCTTAAAACCTGAGTGACAGCAACATGTAATGAAGCTATTTTTGCATCTTTACTTAGACAATCTGGTCACTCAGCAGGTTTTCATAAAAGAAAGAAATTCACAAGGTGAAGGATTTCCATCCTTTTGACTTACCTGAGCCAAAGTTTCCTCTATTTTAGCATCAATGCTAAAATAGTTCAGGAATACCTCACTTTACTGTACTTGGCAGATGTTGTGTCCTTACAAATGGAACGTTTCTGATAACCTTGCATTGGTTGAGCAAGCCTACCAGTGCAATTTTTCCAACAATATTTGCTCACTTTATGTCTCTGTCACATTTTGGTAATTCTCACAATATTTCAAACTTTTTCATTATTTTTATATTCATTATGGTGATCTGTGATAGTGATTACCACTTGCTGAAAGCTCAGATAATGGTTCACATTTTTAATAATAAAGTATTTTTTAATTAGGATATGTACATTGTTTTTTAAGTACAATATTATTACAGACTACAGTATAGTGTAAATATAACTTTTATATAAGCACTGGGAAGCAAAAATTTTATTTGACTTCCTTTCTTGCAGTACTAGCTTTATTGTGGTGGTCTGGAACCGAACCCATAATATCTCTGAAGTATGTTTGTAATTACAAGTAATTTTTGTTGAGATCACCACAGTTCGTAAAGAAATTTACATGTAAAATATCATTTGATTTTTACAAAAACCATTAGAATGATATCTCACATTTTGTTTGCAGGTTTAAAAAAACTGAAAAAGAGATTGACTCACTAAGTTATTTAGAACCCAGCTCTTATAACTCCTTCATATTTAAAGACTGCAAAGGAAATGTCTTTCTTGAATTAAAAACAATAGTGGATAATGTTTATTGCATGCTTGTTTTGTACCAGACATTATTGCCAGTGCTTTAGGTTAAGTGATTCTCAAAACAACTCTATGAGGTAGGTGGAGTCAGTATATGAATTGTATGGACTAGTATAGGAACACATAGTAGTTAAGTAACTTTAATAAGGTTACACAGCCTATGAATAACTAAATCAAAATTAAAAACCAGTGGTCAGACTCCAGAATCTAATACTTAGCCACCAGCCCACAGTGGCAACTTTCACATCTAGGTTTGACGTGCTCATTGCAAATAGAAAATTTGCAAACTTTAAATTGCTGCATATAAAATTTTAAATATAGTGATTATTTTGAACTAATCCTTCAACAATACTTTGCAGTAGCTATGCTTTTATTAATATTAGTAATACTAGGGTCGCCTGGGTGGCTCAGTGGGTTAAAGCCTCTGTCTTTGGCTCAGGTCATGATCTCAGGGTCCTGGGATCGAGCCCCGCATCAGGCTCTCTGCTTAGCAGGGCACCTGCTTCCCTTCCTCTCTGCCTACCTGTGGTCTCTGTTTGTCAAATAGATCAATAAAATCTTTAAAAATATATGTATTAGTAATGCTAGTATTTATATTATTTTAATTTAAAAGATGAATAAATAATCAGCAAAAACACTATTCCTTCCATTTTCTCAATGAATTTCAATCCTTAGATTCCTCGTCTTTCCCCCACTCTTACCTGTAGGTAGGGAACTTATTTTATGTATCTCTTAAATTCCTCAACATCATGGATGATCCCTTAAACCCTTCTACATCATCACAGAAGAACAAGACAAGCATTTGTTGAATGCCTGGTTAAATTAAAGATTTTATTGTAGATTTTTTTTTCCTAGCTCCTTGAAATATATCTATCCCATGTGCCTGTATAATGAAATAATACTGGAAACCCACAGGCTAGAAGCAAAGAAAACTCCTAGGAGAAACTGTGAAAGAATGGGACAAAAATTTAGAAATATAGATACTATATTTTTAGAATATCATAATTATAGTTTTGACATCTATTTTTGATGTCACTTGATTTTAATTCATCAATATGATTATCTTATAAAAGAAGGCATACCCTTTATATGGATATTAAAAAATATATTGTAAAGTAGAATTCTCATTAGTAAAATAATAGTAGATACTTGCATACTTATTACACAGACTGTTGTTTGCTCTGTTGAACTTTTTAATCATCATAATCAGAATCCTATTTAGATTTCTGATTCCTTTATTATTTATAAATTATGAGTGTTTATGTCATAAATGCCATAGAGTTGTGTTGGACACAAAATGAAAGAATAAATTTTCAACCCCGCATATTTCCTGGCACAAAGTTAATACTCAATAAATGTATTTATTGAGGAAGGAAGTTCAGTGGGACTACATAATATTTTATCTGAATGTCCTATGCTCAGTTAACTTATCTGTGTTAGACACTGGCCATTTATATTAAAAGAATGCATGGAAAAAAAAGAATGCATGGAATTGGAGTAACAATATGCTCAGTTTGATTCAGTAAATATTTACTGAGGTCATGCTGTGAATCAGGTTCTAGCTGATTATTTCCAACATAACATATCATTAAATATTTTTAATAACTACAAGGTAGGTATTATTGTAATTTTCTAGCTTAGAAATTTAGGATCAGAGAAAATGAACATCATATAATATAATGATTAAAAGCCAGAGGGTACAGTCTGCCTGCTTGAATTGAGTTTCATTTCTTTACCATTTATAGGTTTTGTGACTTATGTAAGATGATTAAACCGGGGCTCAGTTTCCTTTTTTTGATAAAATAAGTATAATAACATCAACTACTTCATAAGATTGGAACTAAGCAATAAATGAATTAATTCATGTAAAGGGCTAAAAGCAGTACCTGCCTAGCAAGTTGTAAGTATACAATAGGCATATCAAGTTTATTGCAAGTAAGTGATAGATTTAGAATCCAAACACAGGATTTCTGTATCTAAAGCTTGTACTATTTTTATGAGAATTTACTAAAAAAAACTTACAAAATTTAAGAATTTAATGAGAATAAATGATCTTTTTAATAATATTATCTCATTATTTGCTCTAGTGTGTTTGGAAAAGGAAGTGACCTAGCAATTCAATCAAGTGGGGAGAGTATGTATTGTAATGAGTACTGGGTATTATATAAAACTGATGAATCACAGACCTGTACCCCTGAAACAAATAATACATTATATGTTAATTAGCTGAATTTAAATTAAAAAAGAATAACTTATGAAATAAATTTAGCTGAGTAGATACTTACTTTGGCAATATGGTCTTTCATTTCTCCAACTCCAGGTACCATTAGGAAGACATTCAATAGAAGCAGGACCTAGTCCATGATAACCAGGATCACAGCTGAAAACTACCTTGGTTTTGTATTCATAATGGGAGCCATTCACAATTCGCCATCTTCCATGTTCCAAGGTAAAGGAATTGATACTTGGACATGTAACAACTATACAAAAACCAAGAACATAAATGTTAATCAGCCATGTCTGTTCTACTTCTTAACTGTATCTTGTATCTATTCCATCCTCTATATCACCACTACCTCAATTCATTCACTATTGTGCCAAAGTCCTCTAGCATTTTTAAAATTTATTTTCCATATTAATCTTTTCCACTCCCCTAGTTCTGTGGTATTGCTGACAGTTCCTTGAATATGTTATACTATTTCACACTTCAGAATCTGTGTACTATTATTCTATTTACCCATAATCTTTATTACTGCCTTACCTCTACCCTCTTCTTTCTTTTTTTGTATTATCATATCCAAATTTATCCCTTAATACACAAAGACATGAGATGTATCTTAGTGATGAATCATTCCAATTATATTAATTTGTTAAAATTTTCTCTTTTCTTTGAAGCTGATTTAAGAGTATTCTTTTTGCAGTCTTTCTTCCCAACTTCTATGAGACACAAATGACAGAATGTAGGAAAAAGGACACCCTGGTACAAGCTGGTGGGAATGTAAACTGGCACAGCCATTATAGAATATATATGTAGAGCCAGTATGGAAGAACCTCAAAAAATTAAAAAGAGGACTACCATACGATCAGCAATCCCAATCTGGGCATATATCCAAGGAAATGGATTCAGGATCTCAAAGTGATATCTGCATATTCATGTTCATTGCAGCATTGGTCACAATAGGCAATATACACAAACAACATATTCTCATTAGTTCAGAAATTTTGGGAGGACTGTATTTTGAGGAAATCTGTTTTATGAGAATGGTGTTTTGGTGTAAGAGTTGTGTTATGCACTTTGGCTAATTCCAAAAATTGTTCAACATAAGATAAACAGAAGCATTATTCAATATCTATGTTGAGACTACACATAACAACTTTCATTTTAAATGAAATGACTACTAAGTTGAAATATTAGTATTGAGAAGAAATAAATATAATATAAAGACAAATAAAAAAACCTTATTTACACCACCATTTTCCCTATTTTTTTGCTACCAAATATTTTAACAGAACTATTTAATGTCACCATTACATAATATTAATTTACCTATTAAAGTAGTAATGAAAGCAATGGGAATATTTTTTAAATGTAAGTTACCTGAAGAATACTGATGAAAGCTAAAGTTATGGGTTATCTTACCAACATCTTTTGTCCTTATTAAAAAATCAGAGCTGAGTGTATTGGAATATAATTTTACTAATTATAAGTCTTTAAATTCTTTTCAAGGACATATACAGAAAGTATATGTTGACTGATGGATTAATTTTTGCAAAATAAGTGAAACTATGTTATGTAAAATAAAATTCACTTTATTGATTGACATAAATATTCTGGAGAGTTTATGTCCTTGTACTGTCTTCTAATTGTTCATAGTACAAAATAGCTTAATTAACTTTTATTCCCTCTTAAACATCACATTTCATTTCATGGATTAGTTCTAAAATTTGAACAATACATAAACTTTTAAAGTGTACAAGATGCCAATAGAAACACAAATGATACCATTTCTTTAACACACATACCAACACAGCGAGGGGTCTTGTTATGATTGCTCCAAGTTCCATCTGATTGACATATGGCAGTGGTAAGTTCCTTAGATGACAATCTATATCCATCATTACAAAAATAGGTAACTCGGGTTCCTACCAAGTAGTCTGTTGTGAGTATCCCTCCATTTGTCGGAGCTTTAGGAATCCCACAGGAAATTGCTATAATGAATACATGTACAAAATCATAGAAACAGAAAAATACTTAACTTATTAGGTAAGTCTCTTAAATTGTAAAGCATGTAAAACTATTTGGGATTTTATTAATTCCTCTGAAACAATTTCAGAATATCTCCTAAAAAAGCTTTCCTGAACCATAACTTTTGAATAATTTATTTCAACCTCCTATTGAGTATGTTTCCTTTTTTTTTTTTTTTTTGATTGGTGAATCCATACATTATTAATGCTTTATGTCTGTGTTTCTTACTTGGTTTCTTTTCAGCATTATATCAACATTCATATAGATTATATAAAAATGAAAATTGAGTAAATATAGAATGTATGTAGGGCTAATCTACAACTGGGCTACCACATAGCAAGTTTGGTCAATTAATCGGATAGATAATTATTAAGGATTATAAAGTGTTGGTAACTAATACTCATCAGGACTTTAGCCAGGAATACAGCACATAGATGCATAGATTTATTTTAACTGAAAGCTGGATATTACTTAGTCTTAGGTCCAAATCCTATGTGCTTGGGCACCATCCATAGAATATCATGTGATCAACATGTTTAATAAATATAGCCACATTGTCTTAAAACCTAGACTAAATCATCCTGCATTTCATTGATATGTCTTAGATGTCTTGGTTTTCATCTACAATAGATTTGATTTAGGTGAAATTAGTTTTCCCATAACTGGTAATTGCAGTAAAATTTTTTATTTACTTTATAGTATATCAGGTATTTTCACATCTCATAAATCCAAATTACTACAGATATATTCTAAGATTGTTTGCCATCTTTGCTCTACAAGTACATATTTGCATCTCTAAAAACAAAGAAAAAAACATAAGCTTTAAATGAATATATTTGGCAGCAAAATCCTGATTAAAATGAGGTTATTTGTATCTTTTATATCATGTTCATATGTATATAAATACTTATACATATGCCTGCACAAAAATTAGTGTATTTGATTATAGGTATAGATATAGGTACAGCTCCACAACCAGCTATGTAACATCTGGTGTATTTTCTGTATTATCTCTATAAAATAAAAAAATTTCTTTTTTTTAAAGATTTTATTTATTTATTTGACACAGAGAGACGCAGAGAGAGAGAGAGAGGGAGCACAAGCAGGGGGAGTGGGAGAGGGAGAAGCTCCCACTGAGCAGGGAGCCTGATGTGGCCTCTATCCCAGGACCCTGGGATCATGACCTGAGCCAAAGGCAGATGCTTAATGACTGAGCCACCCAGGCACCCAAAATAAAAAAAAAATTCTATATTCTGAAAAATATAGTCTTCTAGGTTTCCTATAAAATATAGTAGACTTATAACAACATTCTTCTCTTATTAAAGGAATTAAGAAACAAAAAAACATGAGTTTGCTTTAATATTTACAGACTTGTGTTCTACTTACTTCTCTTTCATTTCAACCTAAAATTATTTCAACTTCTTTTAGAAAACCTACCACTTAGGTGTTTAATTTTAATAAATCAATGTGAATTTCACTATGAAATGAAATACCTTAGTGAAATCTATATGAAATTCACAAAATTGAATGGCAGACTCCCTACTGGTGAATAGTTCAATCTTTTATAATCTGATAACCTGCAAATTATGAACAGAAAAGCACTAATATTGACTTAATAAATTATATAAGCAATTTCATATAATTATGTTATTATCCCTGCTATCATGTTGCAAACATAAATGGTTCCTTGGTGTCTGTTTAAGCAATGCTGATATTTCCACTTGGGACTTTTGGGAATTTCAATTTGTAATAAGTCATCTCCCTACTGAACCCCACCAAAGACTATGTATTTAATTATTAAAAAAAATCAACCATACATTATTGGAGTAGTGTAGGTTGAACTTAGAGCAAAGTAGAAAGGAAATAAAGTTAAAAAGAATAGGTTCAACATATGTGGTTTGTATAAAATGGCTATATTTTAGATCTAAGAAAATGGCAACATGCTCAAATGATAGGATAACAACTATGCCTGTCGGTAGATTACAACTGAACTTCTCAGGTATAAAAAAAAAAAAATCAATTTCAAAAGAACCATCATCACTGAGTGGTTGTCACAGAAGCTTCTCTACAGAACTCTCAGAATAGCACAGATTAAAAGTGAGGCAGGGAATGCTAAGCAGCTATTTCTACATAACACTGTACAATACCCAACTGCATAGTGGGATGAGACTGGTTCAATTCCTGAAGGAGAGGAAATCAATGAAGGGTTATTTGATGTGTAGACAAATAAATAAAACACCTGTCCAAACCCACCTAGAAATAGCAGACAAAATTTTCTATCTTTTACTGTGTTCACATTATGTAACTGTTGCTCAAGTAAATATACATGAAGATGCATAAGGAGACTGAAGAGATAAAGAATAAAAATGACTGAAGAGTATAAAACAAACTTGGAACAAAACAAAAATCTGCAGTATGTGAATAGCTCTTCCCAATGACATTTAACCAGTTCATTTTAATTAACTATGTTCAAATACAGATAGGTCACATACAACAACAGGTTCTTATTAATCTTTTAAAATTGTTTTCAGTGATAATAAGAGATCCATTTTGGAAATGGTTCCTTGAATTATAAATATGTTATCATTTTACTATGCCAAATATCTTTTTAAACTGAATTTTGATTTAACTATTTTAATTGTAGAACAATTTTAAATCAAGAACAATGAAAAAAAAAGAATCCATATATAAATGTCATATTATATACCAAAAAACCAATGACATTATAGTGCTGAATATACAAAGCAACTTCAAAATTTCAGAAAGTTTAAGGTATTTCTTATTTCAACCAATAGGCAATTGTATTTTAACTAAAGTTTCCTTAAAGGTTATTATATATATATATATATATAAAATTTTATATATCTAAGCAATCACTACATAACTGAAATGCAGTCATTCAAAGTCAGATCATTTTAATATTTATTTAAAATATATATGATTTAGATAGTTACTATTTATATCTTTTTTAAGTTCCCATGATTCTGAAATTATAAGATCAAAGATTCTTTTCCAAACCAGTTCTGGTAAATAATAAGAATTTGTGAATACTATTCATTAGTCAAAGAAAAGCAGATGTTTTGATAGTTTATTAAAATACATCTATTGGGGCATCTGGGTGGCTCAGTGGGTTAAAGCCTCTGCCTTCAGCTCAGGTCATGATCCCAGATGCTCAGTGGGGAGCCTGCTTCCCTTACTCTCTCTCTGCTTGCCTCTCTGCCTATTTGTAATCTCTGTCTGTCAAATAAATATATAAAGTCTTAAAAAAAAAATAAAATACATCTATTCAACAGGAGGTTAGTTTTTTAAATGCTGGTAAGCCACTAAGGTTATGACTTTTCACAGAATTCTAATAAATGATTAATATTTCCTGCATCAACAGAACAAGGAAACAATAGTTCTTTTATTTCTCATTTATTTATACATGCCTCTGAGAGTTATCTTTTCAGGAATTAAAATTAAAATTATAGTTTTATAGATAAAAGAACACATTTTGGGTGTTTGGTAATATCTATGCTTTTTTAACTTGTTTTTTTTCAATTTTCAATTTTAATTGATCTATTTTATATTGTATTTGCTTTACATAAATTCCTTCTGATAAGTAATTATAAGTAAGACCCATTACTTATTAACTGAGAATATTCTGCATTTTTTAATTTGAGAGTTCATAGTTGTTTAAGACACCTCTATATTGTGGGTAGAATAAATCGAATAGAGTTCATATGGACAAAATAATGACATGCTAAATATTCAAAACTTTCAAAGTCCAACGACATTAGAGTTTCTTGTACTACTGATGTTGCACTTGTCTTTATGACTATACCTAACTAAGAGACTACTTTTTAAAAACAAGATCTAGTCCAAAGATCTAAAATGGGCCATTTGTTGAATAAGAAGCTTGTCATTCTGTTTGCTGTAACAAGATAGAGTGTTCTGACAGTGCCTCAATTGTTAACAAAATACAAATGAAAAAGAAAGATCCCTGTCAAGTTAGCTAAACAGTGAAGAAAAAATGACGTGGTGGCTGGCTGCATTTTCTTCTTTTAAATTTGTTGCTCTGAGAGCACATTTTTACATGCTTAGAGTGAAAAGTCTTTAGTGACCCTGCCCACTCTTATCCTCTCTTTTCTCTCTGCAGACTCCATACTAAAGTAATCTCCAGCTCTGGGTCAATCATTTTCCAACAGCAAAGTAATGGGAATGGTAGATGTATGAGCAAATTGTGTATGGTGGGGTGGATTACCTGAGTGGCTCATTTGGTTAAGCCCTGGACTCTTGTTTGTGGCTCAGGTCATGATCTCAGGGTTGTGATAGCAAGACCCATATGGGGCTCTATGCTGGGCATGGAGCCTTCTTAAGATTCTCTCTCCCTCTCTTTCTGCCCCTCGCACCCTGCTTATTCATGTTTGCTCTCTCTCTCTCTCAAATAATAGTAATAATATTTTTTTTAAGTTTATGCAGGTGTATGAGTGGTTAGAGTAAAGGCATTAATCACACAACAACAAATGAAGAATTATAAAACAATGTGTCTCTCTCTTCTCAAATTTATCATTCTGCATTTTTTTAATGTTTTGTTTTGTTTTTTTAATATTTTATTTATTCATTTGACAGAGAGAGAGATCACAAGTAGGCAGAGAGGCAGGCAGAGACAGAGAGAGGGGGAAGCAGGCTCCCTGCTGAGCAGAGAGCCCGATGTGGGGCTCGATCCCAGGACCTTGGGATCATGACCCGAGCCGAAGGCAGAGGCCTTAAGCCACTGAGCCACCCAGGTGCCCCTATCATTCTGCATTTTTAATTCTTATTTTCAAGAGGGCCATCTGTAAAATGATTCTGAATGTTTATGTCTTTGGAAGTTTCAATGATCCAAATGCAAAAGTTAAACAGGGTCATTCTTTTGTTAATGCGTTTTTCCATTTATGGATAATATACTTCACCTTGACAAGCAGGGACAGGTGCATCCCAGGCGTGATATCCATAGGAGGACTTCTTGCACACGGCACTGCTTTTCCCAACAAGTCGGAATCCTCGGTCACAAGCCCAGCGGACCACACTATTAAGCTGTCCACCTGTCTGACTGATAATGTATCCATGAGGTGGAGATTCTGGTGTACTACAGTAGAAAGCTTTTCAAAAGACAAAAGAATCACTGTATAATTAGTGAATCAGAAATTCTTCACAATCCAGTATTGTAATTACCACCTGTGTGAATTTTACTTCCTATGAACATCATATAATTTTCTATCCTCTTGAATATCCGCTGGCATAACTTTTGGGAGACAAAACTAACTCTGAACTTTTTATCATCACAGAAGAGGTCTTCTGAATTGAAATACCCATATTTTTCTTAACACCCTGGTGGTTCAAAATCTCTACAAATACTTCAGTGAGTTTTGGAAGCTGTACCTCTTGTAATTTGAAGGACCTAAATGCCCCAGTCTTCGTAGTAATATTTGAGAGCATGTTGTTTACATGTAACTTTGAAGTTATTTCCAGACACCTATATCATGTTAGGTCATGCATTTCATTTGGATTGATGTTTAAATAGATCCCCCACATTCTATAATCCTCTCTCCAAGTTTATTAAAGAGTTTCCATGCTGTCAAGAATTCTTACATATGGTGATAAAAATGTCAATAAAATAAAACTTTCTTCATCTTCTGAAATCTGAAATGTCAAAAGATAATGTCAAATGGCTTTTTCATATATATGTTCTTTTAAGACTATTCAGCCTGGCAGGACCTATTTACCCTTTGAAACTTCACTGTATTCATCTGGGAAAAATAAGATGTTAGTGGTAACTAGAAAGAAATAGATCGGAGTTGGAATATTTATGTCATAGCCTGTTATTTCTAAAGAAAAATATATAATATGTCAAGCTATTCTTGGGGTTGAAGTGGTGTTTTCAATATATTTATATCAAAATTTATCATGAATATCAACATAAAAAAGGATTTAGTATATAATATAGTCAATTTAATATTTATAATTGACTTGAATAATTTCCCGTTAGGTTGTTGTGATCATTAAAGCTACAATTTAATGTGCTGATTTTTAAATTCCATCTTTGGGCACAAATTTAATAAAAAGACATTTATATTATACACAAGATAGAAATATGATTCAAATATGAAAAAAGTAATGATGACTAGGGCATATATTTGAATTTTTAAAACATTTCTTCTTTGCACACCTGTAACATTTTTAAATCTACTGTAGGACAAAATTTATATATATAATAGTATTGTGAGGTCAGTGACAAGCCAATTTTAAAATGTAAAAGGCAAATTGCTAATAAATTAAAATCAAATTATCATCTTATAGTTTCAAAAAAAATAGACAAAAATTATTTATTTGTATACTATATATGCAAATTTATATAAATGAGTAAATATGAGAGTATATTTTAAGAACTAAAATTCAAAATTTATTGAAGACCATTTCTACAATTATTCTGTCAGAATTGTTTATAAAATATTTATGAAAGTAATTTTCAGTTGAACTGATTAGCCATGACCCTTGGCTTGGGGAAACATGGTCTAAGCACTGTACAGGAAAGAGATGCCTGATTAATTCTAAAATATCCTGTTATTGAGTACATACCCAGGCCTCTGACATGACTTAGGATGGGAAAAAAAAAGGAAAGTAACCTTTGTACAATGACTAACTATTTATACACACTTACTCAACAAGAAAAGAAAATTAGTGGTTCAGTATCATTACACCTTATAAACAGAAGACATATAGAAAAATTATTTCATATTGATATTAAAAAAGATTTTCAATCCATATCTTCCTAAATACTACTCAGAGAAAAGCAGTAAGGACAAAACAATTTTTTTTCACACTCTAAAGGTTTTTAATGATGTGTTAGTCATTTCCCTTTCAATATTAGCAATATCATAAATAGATGGATAATAACAAAATCAAAGCTTTTTACCATTGTATGTTTATCTTTTGTTTAACCTTCTCATATAAAAGGTTTATAAAATAGGTCAGATAGACACATTTGAGCAACAATTTTGTGAGCATGCAAGGGAAGCAAATCTATTGGGAAAAAGCATTAAAATATCAGAGTTTAACTTATAACTAACATGTATAAGTCATCAATATCCTAAATGCTTTTAATCCTTTCAAAAACCCCCAAGAGGTAGGATTATCATGACCGTGGGGACACAGACACAAGGAGATTACATAAACTGCTCAAGAAGCCTTAGTGGAGGAGCTGTGATTTAGATTTATGTCTAATTGAATAATGTCTGTGTTTGTGCTCTGTAGCCACAACCATACCGAGGATGTAAGTGAAATGTGTACTGAAGTTGTAAGTACCACATACCTATGTATCTTATCCGGAAACCTTTTTTGTTATTGCCATGATCTGCTGACCATTGGAGAAATACTTCATGACCATTGCTTGTTACATTAAAAGCAGATGAGTAATCTCCACTGAGGGAAATAAGCACTGGACTTTGAATATTTGGTCCTTTAGAAAGAAAATAATACAATTTAAACATAACTGAACAATCATGCTCTAATTTATCTTTAATATTTTATATATTTATAATAGTATTATATATGGTGACATTGCTCCAAAACCAATTTGCTTCAATAGCAGCTTAAAAATATCTTTGTTTTAAATATTTAATTCCACAGAAGAGTCTGCAATTTGTAAAATAATTAGCTAACTATAGTTTTCACATGGTATGTAGATAAACTGGATGTTGATACTTCTAAAAATAAGTATAAGATAAAATACAAGCTGTTGTTTCTCATATAAGCAGTTATTTACACTGAAGGTCTGCAAGTATAACCAGAGTAGTTGTACTGGATTTATGAATATGCAGTAAATATAAACCATGGTTACCATCATACACCTGAAGAACATCAAATTCCTTTTCTGTCTGGAAGAACTCTACAAACATACTGATATTATATCCTTTCTCTACTGAGATGCTCCAGGAACACATCTGAAGGTTTGGGTAACTCTCAGGATATCCAGGGCTCAATATGACTCCTGTGGAATCTAGGCGTAATTCATTGGCGGGGCAGAGCACTATCAAAGAAAGATATCATTAAATAATGCTAGTCTTCTAGACCTAAATGAAAACTTCATTTTAAACACTCAGTACTCTGCTTTCATGTTTAATAACTATAAAGGAGACGATACCTTGAATTATGTGTTAGAAGAGATAATTTGTATTAAACTTGCAGTTCAAAAAATGGAGGAATGACCCAAAAATTATGGTACTGATTTCCTTTTTTTTTTAATTACATGGAAGATGCATTAATTTTCTGTATAATAAATACATAGATAATAAAAAATAAGACATTTATCTCCCATATTATAAATACATAGATAATTAAAAGATAAGACATTTATCTTCTTTGATTTCTTTATATTCTCTCCTTACCTTTCCTCATCTTCTTATGTCCCCTCCTTCTGCCTCTCTCATCTAGGTCTTTGCCTGTCCTTTTCCTTCTTTATTTATTATTTTTAACTCACTCTCTTCTCTCTTCAAATTTTAACTCACTCAAGTATGTAGAAATAAATACTTTCAAGAGTATTTACTCTGGGCAAGGCTACTCCTGACCTCAGAAATGTGGTTAAACCATGAAAATTTAACTGATTATCTTTCAGTTCTTTGTGCAATTGAGCTAGGCTTGGAAACATCAAATATAGTTGCTGGAATACAGATGACTAGATGAAGGATTTAAATAATTTATCATTTCCTGGATGCAAGGACAATGAAATATTTTGAGTTGTAAAGTCTCCGTGTGATATAGGGATAGAAAAGAATAA
>RCUC01138899.1:0-65775 GCA_003697995.1 Taxidea taxus jeffersonii | reverse complement strand
CAGTCCTCTTAGCACACGCTCGCACACCCTCTTGCCCTCTGGCACACACTCATACAGCTCTCTCGCACACTCAGAGGCCCGGCTGCTTGGGGAGGTGGCCGGGTGGACAGGGAGGTTTTCTTGGGGTCCTGCGGCTGGAAGGGGGACAAGCCCTCATGTGCCAGGCTCTAGGCTAGGCTTTGTATCCATGGTTTTACTCAGTCCTCCTTGCCACCCTGCAAGGGCCATCACTCTCACTTTTCAGTTGGGGACACTGAGGCTCGGCTAGAAGCCCGAGTTTGCCCGAGGTCCAGCAGGTAGAGACAGCCCTATACCATTGTCCTGCTGGAATGCTCCCAGTTCCAGCCATTCTGGGACCATCCATTCGGCTTGAAGAAGGAGGAAACATGCATCTCTTCCAGCCTGGGGATCCCCTGTCTCTCCCGGCGCCAGTTCCCCCATTCCTTCCTGTGACCCCCCAGCCAGTGATTGACTAACTTTCGTGCCGGCAGCCGAAATACCCAGTCTCAGTGGGCCAGGGGAGGCAAAATGTCCTTGGGGGGCATTGGCAGGTCAAGGAGGGAGGCTACCAAGACAGGTGGTCCTTGGTGTTTGGACCCCAGCTGGAGTGGTGTAGAGAGAAGGTGTGGTCATGGTCATGGCCCTATCAGCTGGGAGCTTTGGGCTAGGCCTGCTCAGGTGGGCCCAGCAGGGGCCTCTGGAAGGGTAGAGGGGAGATGGGGCTGGATATGGGGAGCGCAAGTTGAGCAGAGGCACCGCTGGGCCTGGAAGATGGGGGAAACTCTCCCCAGTGTTTTCTGGTGACCCCATCTGCTCCTGTAAGTGCTTTTTCTCCCAAACTCTGCTGGGACATGGAGCAACTGAGCCCAGAGACCCACAGTGAATCACCCAAGGTCACACAGCAACGGTGCCAGAGCTGGGGCTGGACTGGCCCAGGGCTGCTCCTGACTCCTCTGCCTACCACCCCTGGGACTGCCAGCACCTGCTCTCTCTCTCAGACACTCCCTATCTTGGGAAGGGGGAGGTTAGAGGAGGAAGGAAAGAGCCAGTTCTCTTCAAGCCCTCTCTGAGAAATCCCCAGACTGGAGGGAGAGAAGGGGCAGCAGACAGCCCCCTCCCCGGGTCGCAGCTGGGGCAGCTGAACAAGGAAGTCAGGCAGGCCTGGGATTGAATCCCAGCTCCACCCCCCTTTACGCCTTGTGACCTTGACTGGGTCACTATACCCCTGGGAGCCTCTCCAATGGGATGTGCTTGGCTTTTCCCTTTTATTGTCCTGTCTGCGGTCAGAGTGCACCCTAGCTCTACCTGGGCTGCAAGATGGGAGGGGACCTGAGCTGGGCCAGGGAGGAGGGGGTACATGCCTGTGAGGGACTAATCCCATTTTACTGATGGGGAGACTGAGGCCTTGAGGAGGGAGTTTGCCCAGCCTTGATTTGGTGGCAGATTTGGCGCCAGCTTTTACCGTCTGGCCTCTGAGACTCCCTCCTCCGCACCAGCAAAGTCTCTCCCCTACCCGCCCCCTGCAGCTCCTCTCCCAACCTCAGCCTCTACCCCCACCTCTCACTGCAGGCCTGAGAAGTCCAAGCCCTCTGCCCTATGACAGTAAAGGGGCCACTCAGCCCAAGGGACAGCTGTGGGGGCCAGTGATTGGGAAACTCCATGGGACCCTCTAGGGGAGGCAACAGGCACAGAGCTGGAGGTGGCCTGGTCATGGGCAACAAGGTGGGAGAGGGCAGAGGGGGCTCAGTCACTCTGAAACAGGGAGATCAGAGCTCCCAACACCCCTTTTGGTAGGGAGCTCCTGGGGCAGCCCACTCTGTCTGGAAGGTTCTACTAATGGATACCTATTGGTTCTACTAATGTAGAACTTAGTAGATGGTTCTACTATTGGCTTTGCTCTCAGGAAAACAGCCCATTCCCTCCGGGAGGGGCAGCTAGCTTCCCCCTGCTCCCCAAAGGCTTCTCTCCTCTGGCCTCCATAGTCCCAGCTGAGCCCTGTGGAGGGGAATCAGCTCTGGGTTCAAGTCCATCTCCACCCCTGAGAGGCTGTGTGGCCTTGGGCAGGTATTAGCGGATTTACCTCTCTGAGCCTCCATCCCCTGAGCTATAGGGTGGGCTTGTGCCCCTACATCTGTGGGTTGCTGGGAAGATCCATGAGCTTTGAGTGTAACAGAGCCCATCGGTGACAGGAGCCGCTGTGTGGCCCAACCAGTCAGGGGCGACTCCTGCTGATTGCCAGGTCCCAGCCCCCACACTCACCGCCACCCCCTTCAGACGCTGCCTCTTTAGTTGTCCTGGGTGTCAGCGCTCAGACTCTCTGCCGAACCCTCCAGACCTGCTTGGGTGGGGGCAGGGCTGGCTGAGCCCCAGCGCCAGGCTGTGCAGCTGCAAAGCCTCAGGCCACCTGACCTTGGAAAGAGCCTCTCTGGCTGGGTTTCAGAGCCGTCCCCCAGACACTGGGCAACAGGGAGGAGAAGAAACCAGGTGGGGCAAAGCGTGGGCATGGCCTCATGCTGGAGCTGGCTCGGGTCCCTGGGCTGACAGGCCAGGAGAGAGGAGAACGGACGGACAGCCAGTCATGGGAGGGAGTTACAAATGTTAGCTGCATGAATAGCATGGCAGAGCCTCACTCCCCACACTCTAGTGGGCTGCCTGAGGAGGGAGTGAGCTCCCTGTCATGGGAGGTGTGCAAGCAGCTGCTGAATGACATCTGTTAGGGGGACGGTGGCAGGTTCTAACACAGGACCAGAGAAAGGGATCAGAGCCAGAACCCAGAGTCCTTATTGTCTGGGCCACAGAATGGAGGTCCCGTGATCCTAAGGGTCTAACACTGTTCAAGCATTCCATCATGACCTCCAACAACTCTCGCAACAATTGTGCTGTCCAAAAGCCCATGGTCCTAGCATGGGCAGTTGCAGCTTCAAGACAGGCCCTAGAGGCTTGTGTCCCCGCCCCATGCCCCGCCACAGCCCGAGGGGACACCCAGAAAAGAAAATAGACAAACCCTAGATCCCCACCTCAGCCAGCTCAGGGCTCCTGAGCACCAGGCAGGCCAGTGTTCTTCAGGGCACGAGCAGGTCCTGATAAGTCCGTGGCTGTGAAATTAACTGAGTGAGCTCGCTACTTATTTTTTTAATAAAATAAAAAAGAAAATGTGAAGTCCCTGGTATGTAATGAGGGCCTTATTTTGCAAAGCTCTCGTTAACCGTTTTTAAAATATATATGTTGTATAATGAATAACGATGTACAATGTGTTTGTTTTTAATCTGGGTCTTGGTCAGAAAGTTTAAAAGCTCCCGCCCTGTCTAGAAATCCTGGAGTCAGCGCTCACAGAGGCTGAGGTGTGCAGATCCCCTTTTTTCTAGGATGCTCAGTTCCCAAGAATGTAAGTACCCAGAATTCCAAGTATGCCACTCTCCTGTCCTCAGGTCTCCCTTCCCTGGCCCAGCAGCCCACTTTGCTCTGGGCTGTGAAGCCCCCCAATTAGCCACCTTACCCCAGGGCCCAGGGCCCACTCTCTGCCCAGCCCACATCAGCCCAGTCGGGAGCCCAGGCCTGCTTCTTCTTTGCATTTCCTGCTCTCCCCACATTTTCCTGGGGACCCCTCTCTAAACCCTCTGGCCTTGGGAACCCTTCGCCTCCTGTCCTCACATGTTAACACACAGAGCTCCGCCAAGCAGGCTTGTGTCTTGTCTTACTCTCTTCTCTTCCCTCCAGCACATGGTAGGTACTCGATAAACGGTCCTTCGTTCCACAGGGACGTACAGAGCTTCCCCTGAGGAAGGCGCCGCGCTGTGCTGCGGACACGCTGGGCAGGGGGACAGAGGCCACTCCAGCTCAGCACAGGTGTAGGGTGGTGAATGAATGAGTGAATGAATGAATGGAGTCTGAGAGTCTCTGGCCTTAGGAGCGAGTGGGACAGATGGCCAGGACGGTGAGCACACTGCACTCCTCCTGGTGTAGTCAGCTCCCCACAGGGACAGTCTCTCCGGTCTGGGACTGAGCAGGAAGGCTGGGGCAGGAGCAGGGGCTGAGTGTTCCTACCCCTGTCTCTGGGCCTTCAGAGACCTGTCTGCCTGCCTTGGCCTCCCCGCCCTCCCCCTCCAGTCCTTGGAGCTTCTCTAATGGGCCTAGAGTCCTGGGTGTGAATCAGGGACCCCCTGCTCCCCCAGTCCCGGGGACCCCTTCGGAGAGAAGCTGGAGAAGCCCCGGCTCTGTGGGAGGCGGAGGCAAAGGCCCCAGGCCTCTGCCGTCAGGCACTGGCTCTAGTGGCACCGACTCTCCTTTCAGAGACCACCTCCGCGGCGGGGAAGTTCTCCCTGACTACAAAGACAAAAATAGCGCCTCCCTGATCACACTCTGTCATAGCCCCTGCTTAGGTCCCTCAAGGGAATGATGACAACGGAAATTATCATGTTTCTTTGTCGGTCATCAGGTGTTTGATCAGAGCCTACGACGTGCCGGGCACCGGGGTTCTGGGGTGAAGCAGAGGTTCAAGACCCCTGCACTTAGTGGTACTTTACATGAAATGGGTTTGGCTTAGAGAAATGCCGTGAGCATCAGGACGCAGACAGAGAGCGCCCGGGGGGCCTCCTGGAGGAGGCAGCCTCTGACTCAGACCTGAGCAGTAGCAAGGTGTGAGCAGTGGCATCTGGGAGGGTTTCAACCAGAAGGAACAGCCGGTGTAAAGACCAGAGAGAGGAATACATTTGCTGTATTCAAGGTACAAGAAGAAAGGCCGGAGCGGCGGAGGGGTGGGGTGGGGAACGGGCCAGGGCCGCGTGGTAGGAAGTCCCAAGAGCTCTAAGTGGAGGGGCCACGGGGGTCCTCGGCCGGTGTGGACATGGGACTGCAGGGGAGAGGTGGCGGGGGCGGCTGGGGGAAGAGTTGTGTGGTCGTGGCCGGGCTTGGCCCTCAGGGGACACTCAGCGTGGTCGTTCTACCATTATTATGGTGATTGGCCGGGGGGGGGGGGATAGGAGGTGACCCTCACTCAGCCCCTTCAAGAAGGGCTCCTGCACTTTACAGTTTATAAACTCTTACCGTCCACCCCCGTGGTTCGTGGTTCGTCTTCACAGCACGCCTACGAAGTGGGCGCTATTCCTCACCATCTTGTGGATGTGACTCAGAGAAGTCAAGGCATTTTCCCGTGGCCGCACAGCACCGAAGCAAAGCGTTCTCAGGCTTCCTGGGATCACAGGCCCTTTTGAGGACCTTATGAATGCTCTAAGCCTTCTCAGAAAAATACACATATGTATGCACTAATTTTAAAGCCTTCTATGTGTCTTTTTTTTTCTGTAGGTAATACATTCATATGGCTCTAAAATTAAAAAGACACAAACAGGAATACAGTGAGAATTCTTCCTCCCACCCAACCGCAGCCACCTGCTTCCCCTCCCCGGAGGCAGCCAGTGTCACCGGCTTCCCGGGGCTCCATCCACAGATAAGCACAGACAAGCAAATATGTGTCTATAAATTTCGTTCTCTCCTTTTTTTCCGCAAATGGTAGATACTATACTCAATGTTCATCACGGTTGCCTTTTTTTTTCTTTTTTTCTTTTTTTTTTGCTAAAAGACACATCTTGAAGACCCACATGGCTCCTTCCAGGGTTCCCTCCTCTTTTTCGCCCGCTGGGGGGGGTGTGCCATTCTCCAATGGCATCAGGCTGCCTCCAGGCCAGGCTGGGCAGGCACGGGGCCCGGCTCCCCTCCCGCATGACCATCTGTGGGCTGGGGTCTAGCACCCAGGTGTCACAGGCAGTCCCGTGGCTCTCCAAAGCCACCCAGGGCCATGTGGGGCGAGGCGGGAAGTCAGCCTGGGGCTTGGCTCAGACTCGGCTTCCCCGCTCCTGTCATCTTCCCACACCTCTTGTGAGGCCCATCGGAGAATCTAGGGAACCCTGCGCCGATGTGGGTACCAGGTGTCAGCCCCCATACCCTGCCCCCCCAATGGCTCTGGGAGACCCTCTCCCCCACCATCAGCCCCGGCTCCTGTGGGCTTGTTTGCTGAGAGAGCGAGGCTGGGGTGGTGATCTCCATGCCCGTCCCCTTCCCCAGCTGAGGATGTGCCCTGGACATGGGCTGTGCCGAGGTCTTTTCTGCTCCTGTCCCTGGCCCACTGCATCGACCATCCCAAACACCTTGCGTTCTTCGGCACCCATGTCCTCACTTCGTCCTTGGTGGCTGGGGACGGACAGCATCCGAGTGGAAAAGGGCTGCGGGGCCGCCAGGCTCACGTGGTCTGGGCTGGTCGGGGCCCACCAGGCAGCTCTGCTGGAACCCCTCTTCTCCTGGCTTTCGGGGCCCTGCCATCCGGGCACTGCTGTGCCGGGTCTTGGGCCGCGTGCCAGGGATGCCCAGCGGTCTGGGGGCCTCCGCTCTTCTCCCCAGCATTCCCGCCCCAGGAGGCTGCAGCCGCTTGCACAACTTCCCACGCCGCCACAGGTGGTCAGCACCAGCCATCTCCACCCCGACCTCGGGGTGTAGCGACCTGTGGGCATCTCCACCCGCATATCCCGCGGCCAGCACACATGGGAAACCATCACTCCTTAAACTGGGTTCTCCTTCCGTGTCTCGTCGGTGCCTGTTCCCAGCACCCCTCCTCCCAGCTGTCTATGCAACCTGCCTCTGTACCCGACAGGCCACCGTCTGGGCCTTGCGCGCACGGACCCCGCGCGGGGCCCCAGCACCTCTTCCCCTGTGGGTGTCCCAGGCCCAGATGGTGGAGGCCTCTGAGGCCAGACCAGGGTCAGGGAGCCACAGGAGCCACACGAGGAGGGTTGGGCATGCATATATATATATATATATATATATATATATATATATTATTATTTTTTTTTTTTTTTAGATTTTATTTATTTATTTGTCAGAGAGAGAGGCAGGCAGAGGCAGAGGGAGAAGCAGATTCCCTGCCGAGCAAGGAGCCCGATGTGGGACTAGATCCCAGAACGCTGGGATCATGACCTGAGCCGAAGGCAGCTGCTTAATCAACCCAGCCACCCAGGCGTCCCTATATATTTTTTTTTAAGTAGGCTCCCCGCCCAGCATGGGGACCAGCTTGGGGCCCAGCGCGCGGCTTGAACTCAGGCCCCTGAGATCAAGACTTGAGCTGATGTCAAGAGTCAGACGCTTCACCGACCGAGCTCCTCCTGAGGAGGTTTTATTTCTTAAGCCTGGTGGAGGATACACAACGGTTTATTGTATTATTCTTTATTCCTATTTGTCTTAAATATTTCATATGAAAAGTGGAAAGATCTAGCCAAGCAAAACCCCAGTGTCAGCCCTCCTGTGTCCTGTGGCTGTGAGGTGACATTCGTAACCCTAACCCTACCCCCTACCTCTGGGGCCTCATCCTGGGCAAGTTTGCTCTCGCTCCTCTTGCTCACCTCACTCCCACCAAGTGGACTTGCTGCAGATTCTCGACACGCCAACCCCCTTCTGGAATGTTCTACACCCCACCTTTCACACACACAATTTTCCTCCCCAACTTGACTCCCAGTCACTACTCAGGCCTTAATTTCCATGTCATTTTCTCAAAGAGGCCTTAGGGGATCCCCACCAAACCAGAGCCCCTTGTCCTGTCACAATCGCAGCACATTTCCTTCAAGCAACTTGCCACCATTTCTGACCACCCAGCTGTGCAGATGCTAGAATGTGTGCAGCGTCTCTCCCTGGCTGACCCATAAGCTAGGCGAGTCCACACCTGGGTCTGACCCACGGCAAGGGTGTGATTAAGCAGTTATCGATCGAGTAACTTTGGAGGAAGAATGCACCGCAGATCAGCCCCGAGAAGCCACAGAAGCCACAAACCCCAGGGGCGCAGGGGGTTGAATCCCACCACCAAGGAAAGCTGAGATTGTTCTGGAAAAGGGGAGCCTCCAGGGATCTGCTCTCATGTTCCAATCCCTGTACAGGAGAAGGGCACAGGTGTTTGGGGAAGGTCCCTTTGGTGGGACTGTCAGGGCAATCCAGGTGGCTCCTGTGGGGCTGGTAAGCTGTCCGTGGGGGCAGGAACCAGGCACTGGCTGGGCAAGAAGACGCACGGCTGCAGGTTGAACCAGTGACCCTTGGGTCCTGCGGCCACCAGCTCCTGCCACTTGGCTGTGACCAGAAGGCCTCTCTGGACATTCCCGGGAACTTACTTTCTGAGCCTGTTCACCTGCTGGTTAGGTGGCTGGGCGGGGAAGTTGGGGGTTGGGGGGCAGAGCTGGAAGAATGAATCAGTTCACCCCACAGTGCTCAGAGCCCCGCTGGGAGCCCAGTCTCCTGTGTGTCTGGCCCTGCAATCAGGTCCCAGGTCCTGGCTCTACCTGGCCCTATGACCCAGCTTCTCCTTTCCCAGAAGGACTCACTTACAGAGCCTGGCACATAGTAGGGCTTCATGAACGTTTCCTAAGTGGAAGAAACGTGCGATGTGGCTGTGTGTCCTTGGGCCAGCGGAGTCAGGCATCTAATGAACATGCTCTGGCCTCAGCCGCCTGTGTCCAAATCCTGGCTCCACCCCTAATGGGCTGTGTGACCTTGGACAAGTTGCTGGACTTCTCCCTGCCTTCATTTTCTCTCTTCTAAAGTAGGGATCATGACGGTAACTTCCTCTGAGGTCACGGTGAGCAGGGCAGGAATTGATCAGCGTAAAGCACTCAGACGAGGGCCGCCACAGAGGAAGTGCACGCTCAGGGCTCCTCGTGGGGTTTGCAATGTCACGCCGGGCGGCCAGGACATGCAAAGTGTGAGCGCCCACTCTGGCCCACACCTCTGCGGCCACTGGCAATCCTCATCTGACCCTCACAAGGGAGGTAGGCATGACCGCGTTCCTTTGTGAGTGAAGATCGGGCTCGCAGAGGTCAAGGGGATCTGCCGGAGGGGGCGGGACTGCTCCCACTTCCAGCCCAGCCCCCACCTTGGGAGAAGGTGGCCACTGTCCTTTGCGGCTGCTCCCTGGACTGCTATGGGAAAACAACCGGGGCAGGGCCACGTGATGGGTGCAGGGCACTGTGGCTCAGATTCAGGGGGAGGCGGACAAGGGTCAGACCGGGGAGTGACTTGAGCCACTTAGCAACCACGTAAGCTGTGCTGGGCACGTGACATGCATGGTCCCGTTTATTCCTCGTTACAGTTGTATGAGGTAAGGGCTATTGTTAGCCTCACCTAGAGAGAGATGATGAGTGCGGGGACCAGAGAGGCTCAGTAATTGGCCCAAGGTCACACAGGCAGAAAGTGGTACAGAGTCCACTTTAGACTTGGGTCAAAGCCAGGGCAGGGGGAAGGTGTGGGCTCTTGAGACTCATGAAGATGAGGTAGTCAGACCTCCTGGGGTCTGAGGAGCAGGACAGGGGCCCTCAGAGGGCTGTGGGGAGGGGACTCGCTGCCCCAATTTCCTCCATGGCTAGATCCATCTTTGGCTCCCTTTCACTGTTTGAGGAGCACAGCTCAGCTGCCAGGCCTCGAGCCCTTTTTCACCCCCGAGCAAAGCCCTGTGTGTCCGAGCTGAGTGAACCCTCACCCAAACCAGGCCACTCAGGCCTAAAAGGCTTCAGTCAGAGCCAGAGGACAGGCAGGCCCTGGGCTCCTCGGGAGGCTGGGAAAGGGGACAACGGTTCCAATTCCTTCCCTATCCCCCAGGGAAGTCTTCCCACCTCCTAGAACCTGATCTGGGTGCACTGAGTTAGCCCCTCACTCTGCCTCACTGCACCTCACATCTATGGCCCTGGGCCCGCTCCCTCTCTTAGAAGAAGAGTCAGCCTCCCCATCCAAGCCCCAGAGGCATTCAGGGATGAATGGGGCTGGTGGGACTCAGGAACACCCACCAGCTCCCCCGCCTTATTTCAGACTCTGTTGCTGGGTGCCTTGTTTCATTCCATCTTCCCACTCTCCTGCCAGGGAGCAAGCATGGTCTCCCATTTCACAGATGGACTGAGGGAGCACCCGGCTGGAGCAGTTAGTGAAGCCAGGACCTGAGGTGGGGCTTCCCGGCCTCCAGTCCCCAGTCTCGTGTCACCGTGTCACCGTTATCATCATCATTGTCATCGCTGTCATCACCACCACCAGCATCTGCACATTCCATGCATTCCACATGCAAAGACCTGTGGAGCCCCCAGCCCGCGTTTCTATTCCTGGTGGTTATCACACTTGGCTCAATGGGGATCTGGTGAAGGAGGTACTAGTGCCCTCACATCCACTTTGCAGATGAGGAAACAGGTCCAAGGAGGACACGCCAGGAGGTGACAGAGCTGAGACTGAGGGCTAGGTCTCGCCACCTGAACACAAGGGCTTAGCCAGCATGTTCTTCTCCTACAGCTGAGAAGGAGCCAAGTGGAGCAGACGGGCAGGGAGAGTCAAGGGGCTCAGAGGAGGCAGGGCTGCGGCTGGCAGGGCAGTCAGGGAAGATTAGAGACCAGAGCGGCTGGGGTTGGGGCTGGGTGGGGGCTGCGGAGAGACCTGAGGGATCCGCATCGAGTGGGGCGTTGTGGGAGGCGAAGGGAGCCCAAAGCCAGAGACTGGGGACCAGGGTGAGTCAGGGAGCTGGAGCCAGCCAGACCTGAGTGGGAATCCCAGCTTTGTCGCTTCTGCTGGGCACCCCCATCCTCATCCCTACTCCCCCCACCCCCGGCCTGTGATTTTTCAGCTGGGAAGAGAAATAATAACCCTGCTTGTTGCTGCGGTTGGTGCTTAATAAATACTTGTTAAGTAAACAGAGGCTTGCAGTGACGCTTCGGGGAGATAGACCAGGCAGGGAGCTGACACTTCCAGAAGGTTCCTTCCCTGAGAGCAGCCTCTGAGAAGAGAAGGGCAATGGGTTCAGCAGGGCCCCAGGGCTGAGCAGTGTGACCTAGGGCAAGTCACCTCACCTCCCCTATTGTCCCATCTAGTAACAATGACAAGCATTAAGGCCCTGCAGGCCGGCTAAGTGCCCCCTTCCTCCTGCCCGGCTGGCCCAGACTCAGAAAGTGCTGCCTTTTGGGCTGGGGGCCAGGGTGACATTCCCCTGAGCCACCAGCGATTCTCCAGGGCATGGGGTGGGTGCCTCACAGTCAGCCGAGGTTGCCGGAGTCCCCCTGGGGCTGCTGTCACTTTATCAGCTTTTCTTTGGCAAAGGGAGTTGTGGGCAAGGAGGGGGCTTTCGGTGTCACAAAATCAGAGGAAAAACCTAATGACAGGTGTGGGGTCTTTATCCTGCCTGCTCTGGACCCGTGGCAAGCAGGGCGTCCAGCCCTCCCCTGGAAGGAGTAGGCTCGCAATGGTGACAGCAAGTTGACAGCCCTGCCGGTCACCTTCACCATCTCCTTGGGGCTGGAAGGTCCTTGGCTAGCCACTGCCTCCCTGTGCCACTGCCCTGCTCTTGGCCTCAGTTTCTCTAGTTGTCTAGTAAGGTCTGGACTAGGGGCTCCAGATCTGGGACATGGACAGCACCGTAAAATTAAAGGAAAAGAAAAAAGTTTGGTAAAGGGCCCAGCACCTCCCTCCTTCATTTTGCCAAGAAAGGACGTTGAGTGCAGCTGGCATCTCCCATCCCTTTCATTTCCCCAAAATGACCATGAAAGGAGTCGCAGGATGCACTCAGGATCAAGGGTAGTGACTGGCCGAAGAAGCTGGCCGGAATGGGGAAGGACTTGTCCAAGGTCACACCGTGAGGTAGTGAGGGGGGCCCGGCCTCCCGGAGCCTCCACCGTGGGAAATGGGCTAAACTGTGTTCTCCCAGGTTTGTTCATTTTCTGGCACACTTGTTGGAAGAGAATGAAGACCAGCTCTTTGCCTTCTGGAAAAGTATGGCTTCATTGTAGACAAGATCTTGGAGACGCACTCTTCCCACAAGAACACCTGTATCCAGGGCGATCCCCAGTGGTCAATGCCTCTTGCCCTTCTTGGACCACCTGTACCCCTTCTCTTATGCACTTCGCCCTTGGGCCTTCGCCAGGAAGCCCCTGTGATAAACAAGGGACAAAAAACCTGGCCGTCTCCCAGAGCTGTCACATGAAAGCACGATGCCAAGCTTTGTACTTTTCAGGTTTCGGTCGGGCACTGGTGGGTCAGCCCACGCCCTGCCAGGTGAGCCTCTCGTTCCTGCCGCAGGAGTCAGCGGGGACAGGAGCGCTCACTAACTTGAACGGGTCCTCCCCAGCTGAGGGTCTTCAGGGGGAGAGGCGGCACACAGGCTCCTCTGTAGTGGAGGGCAATGGGTCTGGGGGCAGCTTTCCTGTTGGCCCCACAGCAGACATTTCTGAGCATGGCTGGGCATGGCAGAGCAGAGCCGTGGGCACGGGGCCTGGAATGTCGCAGGGGCTTGAGAACACTGCTGTGACCAGCACAGGAGACGAAGGGGTGCAGGACCAGCTGTGCCCCCGCTGGGCTGAGATGTGAGGCTTGTGGGGATGGGGAGATGGACAGGCAGGGGCTGGGGGTGAGGGCTGAAGCTGGGGGTGGGGCCATGCAGAGCCTCAGGGCTGAACCTGGAGCCTGGGGCCGGACTGATCCTGCCGTTCTGCTCAGGACCAGGGGAAAGTGGATAGTGCTTGTGAGCGAGGCCAGCAGCCTAGAACATGTAGGGACCATCTCCCTTACCCTCAGCCCTGGGCCCTCCCAGGGAGTGGGAGCCCCACAAAGAGCCTTCTCCTGCAGCAAACTCTACCCCAACCCCTCCGGGGAGGAGGCTTCTCTTTCCAGGAGCACTTTCCCTCCCAGGAGCCCTGGAGCGGGAATGAGGAGCCCCGCATGGGGCTGGTCCCTTCTGCCTCACTCTGGGACCCTGAGCAAATCCATCCCAGGTCTGCGCTTCCTCGGCCTCAGCTATAAAATAAGGGTCTCGAAGTAAGCGCTTTCTGGTTCCTTCTTTGGTGCTACTGGAGGCATTCACGACAGCAGTACAGAGTAGAGAGGGAGATGTTTAGTGAAGGAAGACCTTCTAGAAAACTAGAAGGTGCCCCTGGCCCCCAATTTCTTCAGGGCTCCCACCTGGAGCCCTGGCTGTTAGGCCTCTGGGGGAGGTGGCACAGGGTCTGGGACTCCCAGCCAAAGTTATGGCCTCCTAAGGGCCAGCACTGCACACCCACATTGTCTGTTAGATCTTCAGACCGGTGGGTCTCACTGGTCCTATTTTCCAGATGAAGAAACTGAGGCTCACAGCAGCCAGGTGACTTGCCCCCATGTCATGCGGTGGATGAAGGACTTTAGCGCAGGGCTTCGGGACCCGGGGAGCAAAGGCAGGGAAGGGAGAAGAACCCAGAGTAGGGGGTGATGGCGGGGGAGGGGGGGGGCAGGGCTGACTCTCCCCAGGCCTGGCAGAGGGAGGGAGTATCTCCCGGGAAGAGGCGCAGGCAGGCACCAGGCTGTTGATCTCTAAATTTCAGCGTTGGCGCGGACTCGTTGCTGCGGCAACCGAGTTGTCCTGAGCGGGGAAGTGTATAAACATTGCCACAGATGCACAATTAGATCAGGAAGAAGAATAGAACAGAAAATAGAAACTTCCAGCCTTATATAATTCTGGGCCAAAACGTTACCGGGAGCCCAGGCCCAGGCCCAGCCCTGCCCATGGCTGGGGCCCCAGGCAGCACCCTCTCTCCCTCTCTCTCCCTGCACCCTGTGGAGGGGAGGGGTAGAAGGAGGGAGGGGTGGAGGGAGGGTCTGCCCTCCGTGGGCCCAGCTGGTGCTCCTGCCGCCCCTGAGGGGTGAGGGCCGCCTCCACCGAAACACAGCTGAGGAGGCTGACAGGCAAAGCCTGCCTCTCGCCAGCTTCCTCCTGCTCTGGAGAGGCGGGAAGGAGGGCAGGAGGGTGGCTGTCTCTAATGGAGCACCCACTATCTCCTCGGGTCCTGTGAAGCAGGCTTTTGATCCCCATTTTACAGGTGAGGGGAGATGAGTTTTCCGAGGTGTCACCGTGAGGCAGTGCATGTGTCTGCCTCCTTGCCTCCGGACCCATGAGCCCTTAGGTGTTGACAGCACCTGTGGGCTGAAGGTTAGACAACACCTGAGCTTGGATTTACTCACTAGCTGTGTGACGTTGGGCCAGTCGCTTCCCCTCTCTGAGCCCTGCTCCCTCACCGGTGACATGGGATTTGCAATGCCTACCTGGGAGCCAAAGCTTGGGGCTCCCCCTTCCTCCGTCTTGACCATGACCTTTGCTGTCTTCACCTACTTCTGTTCCCAGCAGGTCTGGGGACAGGACAGGAGCCGACATGGGGCCATGGGTCCTGGCACAGCCTAGTGGGACTTCCTGTCATGAGGCAAATGTTCTCTGTTAGCTCCATCTGGTCCCGGCAGTCGTTAGCCACAGGTGGCTACTGAGCCCTTGAAATGTGGGGAACTGAAGTTAAAATTGTATTTAATCCTGAGTCGATGTACAAAGCCACAGGTGGCCATTGCCTGCTCTACAGGACAGCTCAGGAGGGTGTCCTGCCCCAGAGAGGGCCAAGCAGGCAGGGGCTGAGCCCAGGAGGTGACCAGGGGCTGGAGCGTTCCCAGCTCCCTCTGCTCGGGGTAGGGGGCCCGATGGTGGAGCCAAGAAGGAAGCTCCCCAGACGGGGCAGGGGGGCCGGAAAGGTTGGAGGGAGCAGCGCGAGGGCCATCGTGGTGGCCTCAGCTTCTGGTGCTTGGAGGCGCTGGCTCAGGCCCCCACACTCCCTCCCTGTCCTCAGAAGCACCTTACCTGCCCCCTTCTGCCCGCAGGGGCTCCGGGAGGTCCTGGGTCCCAGGCCAGGCTCCTCCCCTTCTGAGCGTCGGGTGGGGTGGGAGTGGGGTTCTCCCGGCGCCAGCATCTCACCTGTCGGGCTTCTCCTCCCCAGGCCCTGCGTCTTCCCAGGTGACCACGCCGGCTTCAGGACATGCACGGGCACAGCCGCAACGGGCAGGCCCACGTGCCCCGGCGGAAACGCCGCAACCGCTTCGTCAAGAAGAACGGTCAATGCAACGTCTACTTCGCCAACCTGAGCAACAAGTCGCAGCGTTACATGGCGGACATCTTCACCACCTGCGTGGACACGCGCTGGCGCTACATGCTCATGATCTTCTCCGCGGCCTTCCTCGTCTCCTGGCTCTTCTTCGGCCTCCTCTTCTGGTGTATCGCCTTCTTCCACGGCGACCTGGAGGCCGGCCCGGCGGCGGCGGCGGCCGCGGCAGCGGCCACGGCCACGGCGGCGGCGGGAGGGGGTGCCTCGGCGGCCCCGACGGCCCCCAAGCCCTGCATCATGCACGTGAACGGCTTCCTGGGCGCCTTCCTGTTCTCGGTGGAGACGCAGACGACCATCGGCTACGGGTTCCGGTGCGTGACGGAGGAGTGCCCGCTGGCGGTCATCGCCGTGGTGGTGCAGTCCATCGTGGGCTGCGTCATCGACTCCTTCATGATCGGCACCATCATGGCCAAGATGGCTCGGCCCAAGAAGCGGGCGCAGACGCTGCTGTTCAGCCACCACGCGGTCATCTCGGTGCGCGACGGCAAGCTCTGCCTCATGTGGCGCGTGGGCAACCTGCGTAAGAGCCACATCGTGGAGGCCCACGTGCGGGCCCAGCTCATCAAGCCCTACATGACCCAGGAGGGCGAGTACCTGCCGCTGGACCAGCGGGACCTCAACGTGGGCTACGACATCGGCCTGGACCGCATCTTCCTGGTGTCGCCCATCATCATCGTCCACGAGATCGACGAGGACAGCCCGCTCTACGGCATGGGCAAGGAGGAGCTGGAGTCAGAGGACTTTGAGATCGTGGTCATCCTCGAAGGCATGGTGGAGGCCACCGCCATGACCACCCAGGCCCGCAGCTCCTACCTGGCCAGCGAGATCCTGTGGGGCCACCGCTTCGAGCCCGTGGTCTTTGAGGAGAAGAGCCACTACAAGGTGGACTACTCGCGCTTCCACAAGACCTACGAGGTGGCCGGCACGCCCTGCTGCTCGGCCCGGGAGCTGCAGGAGAGCAAGATCACCGTGCTGCCGGCCCCGCCGCCCCCGCCCAGTGCCTTCTGCTACGAGAACGAGCTGGCCCTCATGAGCCAGGAGGAAGAGGAGATGGAGGAGGAGGCGGCGGCCGCTGCTGCCGTGGCCGCTGGCCTGGGCCTGGAGGCGGGCTCCAAGGAGGAGGCGGGCATCATCCGAATGCTGGAGCTCGGCAGCCACCTAGATCTGGAGCGCATCCAAGCCACCCTCCCGCTGGACAACATCTCCTACCGCAGGGAGTCCGCCATCTGACCTCCAGGCCCCGCCCTCCTCATGTCCCACAGGAGCCTCTGCCGGGGCTGGGATGCCAGGACACCCCCTCCACACTCAGGACAGAGCTGACCCTGGCTCCGTGGGCCTGCTGCAGGGAGCTGGGGGCTTCAGAGACTGGGGGACCCCTTCTCAGTGACCCCAGAGCCCAGGCCTGGGAAGGGCCCAGGATACCCCCTGCCCTGTCAGCCCACCCACTGGCCTATCTGGGACCCCAGACCCACCACCTTTTTCCTACTGACACTTCAAGGACGTGCCCCCTTTACTCTCAGAACCTTGGGGAAGGCGGCTGGACTGCTGGGGGGTGGGCATCATGGGGTTCTGGGGTGGGCAGGGGTTAGTGTGGGGGGAGGGAGGGTGGGGTGCGTTTCTTTTGCATGACTGTGACCTGTTGCTCTTGACTTTCTTTTGTAAATATCTATAAATGGAGAGATGGAGGCACCAAATCCGCCTTCTGCCTTCGTACCTGCAGGACAAGGAGGTGCAGTCCCTCTCTGTGAACCGCCCCCCTCCCGGGCCCAGCGAGCCTAGCCCCTTCCCCCACCCAGCAGGCTGGTCCCCAAAGCCAGCCATCTTGGCCCCTGGATGTTGGGTTTGGGTGCAGAGGTGGGACCCCGAGGGGCAGGATGAGGACCATCCCTCCCTGTGGTCCCTCCAGATCCCCGGGGTCCAGCCCAGATTGACAATGGAGTTTGTAACTATATATTTTTAATAAAGTATATGGTCCATTAGGGGTAGGCTGGTTGGAGACGAAAAGCACAGAAGAACAGACAGGAGAGACCATGATGTGAGTGTGTCTGTGTGTGGTGTGTCTGTGTCCCTTTCCAAGACACTGAGCCCTGGAGGGGGCTTGACCACCTGCCATTCTCCTTCCTGGGAGCCAATGGGACAGATCCTGAGCCGGCTTCAGAGGACCTGGGCTTGATCCAGAGCTTTGCTACCTCACCGACGTGTGGCTGCCAGCAAGTCACCCGTCTGCTCTTGGCCTCAGTTTCATCATCTGTAGAATGGGATGAATCACTCCTCCCTCCCAAGAGATGATAGGAAGGAAAGCCCTGTGTGGGTGGGAGCTAAGGCCCCGTAACCCTTAACCCCGGGGTGGTTGGGAGTGGGGGTGGCCTGCTTACATCTACACAGGCTGGGCAGGTGAATCTGGCCTCAGGGCGCTGGTGGGAAGTGCTTTCAGGGGCAGCTGGGAAACCTGGTCCTAGTCGGACTTGGTCTCTGTCTCACTGTGGGTGAGTCCCTTCCTTTCTCCGGGCTTTGGTTAATCTTTTTTTTTTTTTTTTTAAGATTTTATTTACTTATTTGACAGAGATCACAAGCAGGCAGAGAGGCAGGCGGGGAGAGAGAGAGAGGAGGAAGCAGGCTCCCTGCTGAGCAGAGAGCCCGATGTGGGGCTCGATCCCAGAACCCTGGGATCATGACCTGAGCTGAAGGCAGAGGCTTTAACCCACTGAGCCACCAGGCGCCCCAGCTTTGGTTAATCTATGCTCTGTAACAAACCACCCCAAAACCTAGATGACAATCCTGTATTCTTATTCTTTCTCAAGCTTCTGTGGGTGGACTGAGTGCTCCCTTGCCCGGTTTCTTGGGGCTCACTCCAGCAGCTGGGGAATGTCAGCTCGGCCCAGCTGTAAGGTCCAAGACGGCCTCGCCCACGTGTCAGATAGTCCGTCTGGCTAACGGCCGGGGCCTCTCTTCCTCCAAATTCCTTCATGGCATCTCAGGACAGCTACCTAGGAGGGTGAAGGCAGAAGCTATAAGGTCTCTTGAGCCTAGCCTTGAACTTGGATAGGGTCATTTCCACCGCGATCTCTTGGCCAAAGAGGTCCCCAGGCCAGCCCAGATTCAAAGGATGGGAAATCAGACTCCAGCTTCTGAGAGCCCGGTAAAAGTCACGTGGCAAAAGGTGTCCACACGGTGGTGGCATTGTGGCCCTCCGTGGCAGTCTGTCACAGGGCCTTTCAGTGCAAGAGAGCCTTACAGCTCTCCGAGTAGTCTACGTGCCCACTGTGCGCCCACCAGGCAAGGTGTGAGGGAGCAGCGGGAACCCTCGCTGTTCCCAGGAATCTTCTAGGTAAGAGGTGCCACTACCTCAGGAAACGCAGGGAAGCAGCAGGCTCGCTCATCCACCCCGAGGTGCTGTGAGCTGCTTTGGGAATGATCACGTTTCACCAGCACCGGCTGCCATTTAGGTAAGACATGGTGTATCCCCTGTGCTTTAACGGTTTAACAAGAAGCCGAGGCCTCTGTCCTGGAGAAGGAAGCCAGCCTCAACAAATAACCTTCCCAATGCCTCCCTTCACAGGACACCCTTCCCATCCTGTCACTCGCCGAACTCTGACTGAATCCCAAGAGGCAGGCAGATGAGGACGGTGGGCTCAGTCCTTGTGGAGACCCAGGAACTAAGGGGCTGGAGGGAACCAAGGTGAGGATGGACAGAGGCTAGAGGCTGGCTTCCCTTTTGCTCACCCTCTCCCAGGCAGGGGCTAATGGAGGGGCAGGGGCTGGGGCTGCGCCCCTCCGGATTTCCCAGAGTGCTCCTGCGACCCTTGCCTCCCCACCCAAGGGCCTGGGGAGACCCAGCAAGACAAGAGCCCAGCTGCCCACGCTCTCAGAGGGGCCTTTTGTGTCCCTCTGCCGGGGTCTCACCTCCCACACGTCTCATCGGAGATGTCCCACTGTCCAGCCCTGCAGGCCCCCCAGGAGGGCCTCCCCAGACGACTTCACTCCCAGGGATGCTTTGATGCCCAGGTGACCAGCGGTCACGAAAGAGGACCTCGAACTTAGGCACCGTCGGACTCAGAATCTTCGACCCAGAACATATCTTAGAGGTCAACCAAAGGGCTCGACTTGGAGGACACGGGAGAGGCGAGTTTTGACAAGGGCTGGAAAAGCAAGGACTTTCCGGGGTGCCAGAGAGGAGTGCAGGCGAGGGCCCTGAGGGCGGGCCCAAGGGAGGGGCCCCGGGAGCCCAGGCGGCAGCTCAGAGCTGCAGGAAGGCTTCCAGGCCACGCTGGCTGCTTGCAAACCCTTGCTCGCTCTGCTCTGTGCTGACTCACCTTCCCTCTCCCACCTGTTCCCCTTTCTGAGCCCTCCCACCTGCCTGCCCCCACTGCTTGCTGGCAGGCAGGCAGCTCCTCTGATCTCTCACTGCACTGGGGCTCCTGGCAGTGCTGAAATGGGGGGGGGCTCACTGTATCTGGGGTGGGGCGAGCTCGGGTATCATGGAACCCGCAGTCACGGAACAGGGCTGGCTGAAGGGGGGCTGCTAGCCCTTCCTCGCCGCACCCATCTTCCCAGGCGCATCTCTCCTCCCCTCCAGCTTTCCCCCCCCTTCAGTCACAACCTGAGGGAGTAGTGGGCGGGGGAGGGAAGGAAGGAAGGGATATCAGGTGGGAGAAAGAGAGGAAGAGAAGTGGGGGCAGGGGGAGTTTAGAGGGTGTGGTCTAATGAAGCTGAAAACCTCCCCCTCATCTTGCCTCAAATCCCACCCTTCAGGCATAATTCCTGTAGGTTCATCTTTGTTTCCTCCCGCCAGCTTCTGGAAAACCTCTTCCTTACTAATGTAACTCAGCTGTTTCAGGGGGGCCAAACTCTAGCCTCATTTTTGCTGGTCCTCAGTTAGATCACCTTCTGTGATGGGAGTGCGGCTTCTTTTCTCACCACAGTTTTTTACGGGGTCTGACTTTCTTGGTATTGATGGAGTCTGCAGATTTTCCATTTTTAATGACTACATGCTGTTCATAAAATCCTAGAGCTCAGGGCGTGCCTGGGTGGCTCAGTCAGTTAAGCGTCCCACTCTTGGTTTTCGATCTCCGGGTCCTGGGATCGAGTCCCGGGATGGGTTCCACGCTCAGCACGGAGTCAGCTTGTCCCTCTCCCTCCCCCTCTGGCCCTGCATGCACACACTCTCTCTCTAAAACAAATAAAATCTTTTGGGACGCCTGGGTGGCTCAGTTGATTAAGCGGCTGCCTTCGGCTCAGGTCATGATCCCAGCGTCCTGGGATCGAGTCCCACATCGGGCTCCTTGCTCGGCAGGGAGCCTGCTTCTCCCTCTGCCTCTGCCTGCCTCTCTGTCTGCCTGTGCTCGCTCTCTCTCTCTCTAACAAATAAAAAAAAAAATAATAATAAAATAAATAAAATCTTTAAAAAAAAATCCTAGAGCTCAGCAGGACAACACAGGTGGGCCTAGAGGGGAGTAACCTTGAGCCTCACTGTCCTGAACCCCAGCCCAGGGCCCTTCCCAATCGTACCCACAGGACCGGCTACATAACTTGCGGCATCCACGGCAAAATGAAAATTATGTGTCCCTGGTTCCAAAGTTGGGGAAACGGTACCATTAAAGGCACCCACAGTATAAAGCTCTTTCCTTTCTCCAGATGACCTTCTCTGCGCCCTGTGCATCCCACTGGGTCCTGTTGGACTTCACTTACAGAGCACAAGTTCAAAGAGAAAGTGAAGAACGTTAAGACAGAGCCTACAGAGCATTAAACCCAGCTTCGGTCCCTCCTGGGACGCCAGCCCTCTGATGAGCCCTGCTGGCCTCCCCTGTCCCCTGCAGGACCACGATGAATGCCAGCTCTTCTCCACCATACACCGTGCTGGGGTCGGCATCTGTGTCCAGTCTGTTTGGTTCTGGTTCTGGCAGCTGTTTGCTGCGACGAAGGACTAACAGAATTCTGGGCTATGTCTGCCAGACCCGCTCAGAACGCAACCCCAGCACGGGAATCTTTCTGCAAGGACAAGATAAATCTGGGTTCTAAGGATGGCAAAGGAGAGAAGTTTCCAAACCAAGTTCTCCTTCCACGTCTTCTCAGGGGGCTGCCTACTGAGAGGGTGAGGGTCGACGAGGGGCAGTGCTGGCCAGAGGGGACAGCCATGGCCCTGGGCAGCCGCCAAGGGCAGAGAGAGGCATGCATGTGTGTATTTCTAGAGAGGAGAGAGCATGCATGTGAGAGGCAAAGGGTCTCAGCCTTGAATTTTGCCTCTCCCACCTACAAGCTCTGTGGCTTTGGGCAAGTTGATTCTCTCTCTGAACCTGTGTCCTCATCTGTAAAAAAGCGTCACTCATTTCTCTCTCACATGCTGTGTGGACTAAATGAGATCTCATATGTGACCAGGACAGCGTGATGTGGGGCACATCAGTGGGCCCAAATAATTGTGAGTTCCCTTCCAGCAAGGGTTTTGATGGGCTTGCCATAAGAGACACAGTTTGAAAACTAACCTCTGAGCTTCCTGGCAGCCATGCAAAAAGGGAAATCAGATCGCTCAGGGCTCAGTGTAATAAGGAGCAAGAGGCTAGACAAAGAGCACGGGTTCTGATTTATTGTGTGATCCTGGGTCTTCCCTTCCCATGAGGTTGGACCTCATGACCTCTAGGGTCCTGACATGTCTGACAACCTAGGATTCTATTCCCATGTCCTTCACTAGAAGGCAGGAGGTCTTGGGGAAAAATTGGGGAAGGACGCAAAACTGGCAGAGTCAATCTTCGTCCTGTCCCACAGGCACTGCCTGCCTCGAGGATCCATCCCTACCCAGACCCGCCGACTGCCTCACATCTGGTCTAAAAGCCCCTACATCAGCCCCAGCTGGAACCCCCGAAGCAGAAGCACTTGCCTGCACCCTGGCCATCAGCTCAAACATCATCATCGCTGTTACAAATTTCAAAGGGCTTCTGTGTCATTCATTCATTCATTCATTCATTCGACCATGAGACCATGGGCCACCTCTGCCCCTTCCACTTCGGGTTGGGACCCTGAGCAGCACTCCCGGGTTTCAGTCACCATAACTGTTCACTGTGGCCGTGGGTGGCAGGACAGAGGGACAGGTCCGCCAGAGCCCCTGCTGGACAGAGGCCACCATCAGCCCTCCCGGTGCCCACAGTGGGAGGGAGGCCAAGAGGGGACCCCTGGGGACCTCATGGGCCGGGGAAAGGCAGGCTCAGGGAGATTTCACACAGGGGGCAGCTGCAGAGCCCAATCCGGAATGGGGCTCCTGACCCCCTGCCACCACCGGTCCCTCGGGTCACCTCTACTGGAAGTGGCCACTTAGAATGAGGGTCTGGGGGCGCCTGGGCAGCTCAGTGGGCTAAAGCCTCTGCCTTCGTCTCAGGTCATGTTCCCAGAGTCTTGGGATCGAGCCCCACATCAGGCTCTCTGCTAGGTAGGGAGCCTGCTTCCCCATCTCTCTCTCTCTCTCTGCCTGCCTCTCCGCCTGCCTGTGATCTCACTGTCAAACAAATGGAAAAAAAAAAAAAAAAAGAACAAGGTTCTGGAGGCCCGCACCTGCCCCTCGGGCTCTGGAGCCATCCCTGCCAAGCAGAGCAGAGCCTCAGCTAACTGTCCTCCCTTCCCAGCTCCAGGACCTTTCCCCACCTGTCTGAGCCCCTCCGTCCTCCCCTCCTCCTGAGCCTCCCAGTCAACCCCTGGTCAGGGTGCGGGGCTGGGTGAGGGGCTAAGGGTGAGTCCTCAGAGGTGGGACACAGTTCAGGGGATGCTGCCCGGGTGGTGAGGGATGGAGGACATGGCCCCTGAGCCACAGCACAAGCTGGCTGATAGGAGACTGGGGCTGGCAAGGGGGTGCGTGAAGATGGGGGGCCCTTTCCCCGCAGGCAGTGGGGAGCCCTGGGTGGTTTTGGAGCAGGGGAGTGAGTGACCAGGAGGACACAGTCAGGAAGCTGCGTGTGGCAGCCCTGCGTGGGCTGGAGAGGGGAGTGGGCAGGCCCAGAAGCTGGCTGGCCAGAGCAGGGGTGGCAGGGCAGCCCCGAGGGGGGTCTGGCCTCCATGTAGCCTTTGAGCCTCCTTCAGGGTGAGTGGGGGGCACTCTGGAGGACACTGGCTGGGGCAGCAGGAACAGGAGGGGAGGTTTCAGGGCTCAGAAATGAGACAGGCAGGGCTGGGATGCTGCCAGAGGAGCCGCAGCGGGGGTGGGCAGTGGGACAGATTAATGACGGGGAAAGGCAAGAGGTGGAATGATGGCCGTCTCCTCGTGACAGGTGAGGGGAGGGAGGACACGGGCAATTGAGCACGTTGAGCAGCGAAGGTGGAAACCTATGGAGAGGATGGACAAGGCTGTTTATGGCCTAGTGCCTGCCGGAAAGGGGTAGGAGAGGAGGAGGCTGCAGATGACCTCGCTGCCCCGGGGGCAGCCAAGAACCCAGGCTCAGGGGAAAAGAAATCAGGCCACGTCTCAGGCTCAGAAAGGCCTGGGCTGACTACGTTGCTTCAGGAAGGAGGCAGCAGAAAAGGCCGGCTCCTGGAGCCCACAGCCTCCCTGCTCTCTGACATGTCCTATGCGACATGCTTCCCCTCTCCTGGGCTTGCTCAGTAAGGACAACAGGATAGTAAGAACAGCTGCGGTTTCACAAGGGTGAGGGCATGCATTCCCTCTCTTCCCTTGGGGCTGGGTGGGCCTTGGTTGGAGACCTGGAGAATGGGTTTCCTGGAGGCAGAACAGGGAAGGCAGGCTCTGGACACTCCCTCTGCGGTCGGGGCTGCGTCCCCATCGCCAGCCCTCTGTCCATCTCCCAGAGATGGGTCTCAGACAGGCTGGGCAGGCCCTCTGGGACCTGATCCCATCTCTTGGAATTACAGATGGGGAGACTGAGGCCCAGAAAGGAAAGGGAACCGCCTGTGGGTGTGTGCTGACTTGGAGGGCCAACAGAGGTAGGAACATGCCAGGCCTGACCCTTCTTGGCCTCAGCTTGTCTGTGAAATGGGGATGATGGAGGCTTCCTGCCTCTGGGGCCTGGGCCCCCGGAGTCCACCCATGCAGAGGGCCCCACACACAGTAGGTCAGGAATCGGCTGAGCCTTCTGCTTGTGGAGGTCATGCTCAGGGACACAGCTGTGGTTAGGAGCGTGGTCTCACCCACCATGCCGAGCCAGGATGAATTCCTGGCTCTGCTACTGCTGCTGAGTGACCTTGGAGGAGTGACTCGGTGTCTCTGAACCTCGGCCTGTTCTTAAAGATTTTATTATTTTTTGTTTTAAGATTTTATTTATTTATTTGACAGAGATCACAAGCAGGCAGAGAAGCAGGCAGAATGAGAGGGGAAAGCAGGCTCCCTGCTGAGCAGAGAGCCCGATGAGGGGCTTGATCCCAGGACCCTGAGATCATGACCTGAGCTGAAGGCAGAGGCTTTAACCCACTGAGCCCCCCAGGCGCCCATCGGCCTGTTCTATAAATAAGGGAAGCCCCGGCTCCTACCACACAGGGCTGCTGGGGACTTGGGGGAAGGCCATGAATGTGGCATCAGGCCTCTAGATCCCCATCACTAGCCACCCCCCACCCCGGCAGCTGCTGTCCTCAAGCGCTTGCCAGCCTGTGTCCCTCTGACCCCAACCCTGTCAGGGTCCACACCTCGCCACTCCCGCATGGGGACAGCCTGGCCTGGAAGACACAGAGGCAACCTCTTCTGTTTGGCAGGGACGGGACTCCAACTCACCTCAGGCCCTCAAAATAGAGTCCCAGTTTGGCTTCCAGCTCCTCCATGGAGGGGGGCCAGAGCTCGGTGAAAGGATGTCTGGCAGCTGATGGCCGGCACCAGCACCCCATCCTTCCATCCCCCACCACGCTGGGCCCTGGAGCCTCTCCTGCCTCCTGTCCCCTGTCCCGGGCACCCAGGGCCGGCCCCCAAGGCTGCGCTGCCCGCTCCTCCTGGCTCGGGTTCAAGGGAGGGGCCCTGTTCCCCTTGGACGCTGTGTGTCCCATGGAGCCCAGGACCATCATGCTCATCAGGGGCCCCAAATTCTCCACCGCCTTATTCAGATGAGGTCCCCTGCATGTTTCCACAGCTCTGTCCCAGAGAGAGCACGGGGCTCCCTGGGGGCAGGAGGAAGAACCAAGGACGGCTGGATTGGGAGTGCAGCCGTTCACCTTCCTAATCGAGCCCACAGAACCTTCTCGGGGCGAGGCACCTGTCCTTCCTTTTCCATCTCCTGCTGGGACTGGAAACCAGGCTGCCTGGGCTGGTGCTCTGAACCACTCTGCGGTCACTCTGGAAGAAAACCCAAGCAGAGGGATGGCACGTGCTTGGCATAGCCTTAGGAAAGAGGGCTCGGCTATCATCGGGCAGAATGTTCTTGGTCTCTGGAGATGCTAGGGGACTTCCCCCGGATTTTACAGAGAGGAAACAGGGAGAAGAGCAATGACTTAGAAGATTGTGTCTTAGGGAGTGAAGAACCTGGGATGGGAGCCTTGGGGGTCTGTCTCCAGAGCCCACGCCTTGTGCCCTCACGGCGGGTCTCTGGGCAGGGCCTGGGGAGACATTTGCTAAGTGAGGAAATGGAAGAGGCCACTGATGGGCTTCTAGCCCGTGGGCCCGCTGCCGGCCAACTGGGCCTCTTTGGCCTACTGCGCCTGTCGAAGTGCAGCTGAGAATTCCTTCCCTGGCAGAGGCAGGGGCTTGCGAGTGACCCCCATCTTGCGGCCCTTGACTCCTCAGATCTGGTGAGCTGGCAACGGGGACGGGGTGGAGATGGGTGGGAGGTCAGGCAGTGGGGGCAGGGGGAAGGCTGAGCTCCCCAAGCATCCCATTCCCAGGGGCTCAGTGGGGTCCTCCGGGCTAGAGGTGAAGGCAGAGGCTCAAACAACATCCGCAGAACCCCTCCACCCCCACCCGGGCTCCGGGCTCACAACCGCTCGGCTTCTAGGCAGGAAGGAGTCTCGCTCAACAGTTCTGGCAGAGTCCCCCTCCTTGGCCAGGCCTGAGTCACTTGCCCACCCTGAGCCTTACTGCTGTGGCCAGGCCTGTGGACCCCTCTGATGGCCAGGCATGAGTTGCAGAAGGAAGGAAGGAGGGAGGGAAGGAAGGTAGGAAGGAAGGAAGGGAGGGAGGGAGGAAGAAGGGGCATGCGTCTTAAGGGGGGGGGGCGAGGGAAGCCAGGCAGGAGGTCCACCCTCTCCCTCCTCAGCCAGATGGAAGCACAGAGCCTGGATGTCAGGGGACAGGCATTGCTGGGCTGTGTGACCCGAGGCAAGCCACACCGTGTCCCTGAGGCTCAGCTATCTCATCTGTAAGGTGGGGGCAGTAGTGGCCCCAGCTTGGGCGGCGCGGGGATTCCGCACGCAGCTAATGGCAGTTACTTTTATTCTCATCCTTCAAAGTTCCCCTTTCAGTCGCTGCCCACGGACTGAGTCTGGCTCACAACAGGACAGTTGGCCAAAGCCCTCTGTAGCCACGATGCCCAGAGCTCCCAGTCCCTGGGAGGCACTGGTAACCCCGTTTTCCAGTTGAGAAAACAGGCTCCCGGCTGGTCAAAGCCCGAGTTCCTTCCACACAGCAGCTGCGGGTGGGTTTGGATAAAGATGGGGAGAAGGAATAGTTCCTCGCCTCAGTTTCCCCTCCTGCCGCAGAAGAGACCAGAAGGATCCCATTCTTCCCTTCCGAGGGAAGCCCGCACCTGATAAGCAGTTACAAGTCATTCTCACCTCGGCAACTATGTCCCCCTACACCCGCCCTCCCCCCCCCCGGGGGGGCCTAAACTTCCCCTGGGGCCCTGCGCGGTTCGCGGGGTCCCTGTCCCACACCGCCGCCCCGTGGCGGCCTCGGGGGCTGCAGGCGATGGGCGTCCAGCAGCGCGAAGCACGGAAACCCCAACCCCGCGGGGAGCCCCAGCCTCCCTCCCTCTAGGTGTCCGAGGATTGAGTCCTGCGCTGTCCTCTCTGCGCCCCGAAACCTTCTCACACCCGTCATGCCTCCCTGTCCCAAACACTCAGCTGGCGGCTGCACACGGTTTCAGGGGCTCCTGCACAACCGCGGGGCAGAACTCATCTGCCCATTCGACCGTGGTGCTCTAAAAGGGAAGGCACTTCCAAGGTCACACAGCCAGGAGCCGGGCGGGTGGAACGGAGGCGGGATTGGAGCCCAGGTGTGACTTTGTCCCCATATTTAGGAAGCCCAGCGGGGCTCCCCTGGGGCCATCTGGATCAGACTCCCAGGCAGCACTGTCCAATGACAGTAGCCAGGACCCACAAGGCTCCCTTGACTCGTGGCTTTTCAGAGTTGAGTTGGTTGTAAATGTAGCACACGCATCTGATTCCAAGAAGCATACAGAGGGTGTCTGGCTGGTTCAGGAGTAAAGCCGTGGACTCTTGATCTTGGAGTTGTGAGTTCAAGACCTCCTTGGGGTGTGTAGAGCTGACTTTAAAAATAAACAAACAAAGGGGTGCCTGGGTGGCTCAGGTCATGATCTCAGGGTCCTAGGATCGAGCCCTCCATGGGGCTCTCTACTCAGCAGGGAGCCTGACCCCCCCTCCCCTGCCTCTCTGCCTACCTGTGATCTCACTCTCTGTCAAATAAATAAATAAAATCTTAATAAATAAATAAATAAATAAACAAAAAGCAAGGGTCTGGGAAAGGGTCTCATTCTTTTAAAAAAATGCGAAATATCTCTAGTAATGCTTCCTTATTGATTACGTGTTAAAAATGATGTTTTGGGGGCGCCTGGGTGGCTCAGTGGGCTAAAGCCTCTGCCTTCGGCTCGGGTCATGATCCCAGGTCCTGGGATGGAGCCCCGCATCAGGCTCTCTGCTCTGCAGTGAGCCGGCTTCCTCCTTTCTCTCTGCCTCTCTGCCTACTTGTGATCTCTGTCTGTCAAATCAATAAATAAAAAATAAATAAATAAATAAATAAATCTTTTAAAAAATGATGTTTTGGATGTATCTGTTTAAATAAAGTACATAATTAAAATATTTTAATTGATATGTTAAATGTATAGTAAATATAGTTTAATGTTATAGATTAAATATAGAATTTAAATATAGAATTAAAATTTCTGTAAGGAGGGACGCCTGGGTGGCTCGGTTGGTTAAGCAGCTGCCTTCCGCTCAGGTCATGATCCCGGCGTCCTGGGATCGAGTCCCACATCGGGCTCCTTGCTCAGCAGGGAGCCTGCTTCTCCCTCTGCCTCTGCCTGCCACTCTGTCTGCCTGAGCTTGTGCGCTCTCTCTCTCTCTCTCTAATAAATAAATAAATAAAATCTTTAAAAAAAAAAAAAGAAAGAAAAAAATTTCTGTAAGGAAAATTTCACTTGTTTCTCTTTAATTTTTTACGTAATTACTAGACAATTGAAATTGCCAAATGTGGTTGCTGTTTGAGGTGACATATTTCTGCAGGATAATTCTGGACTAGCTAGACAAAAAGTGCCCATTTCTGGGCCCAACCCTAGACCTCTGCAGCCCTGAATTTTAACAAATCTCTTAAGGGATTCAGCAGACACCAAAGTCTGAGTTTAAACTCTAGGAATGTGTCTTATGTGATCCTGAGAAATACAGTCCCTCAGGAACCGGCATGTGGCCGGGCACAAAGTGGGCCCTCACTATGGATTTGTGAGAATATTTGTTGAATTCTCATCGAATGCTCACAGTGAGCAAAGGAGATAAGACACTTTATCTGTAAAATCCCATCAAACAAAAAAATATATATATTTTTTAAAGATTTTATTTATTTATTTGTTAGAGAGAGTGAGCACAGGCAGACAGAGAGGCAGGCAGAGGCAGAGGGAGAAGCAGGCTCCCTGCCAAGCAAGGAGCCCGATGTGGGACTCGATCCCAGGACGCTGGGATCATGACCTGAGCCTAAGGCAGCCGCTTAACCAACTGAGCCACCCAGGCGTCCCCAAAAATATTTTTATATAAAGAACAAATGACCTGATTTCTTTTTCTTTTTCTTTTTCTTTTTTTAAGATTTTATTTATCTATTTGACAGACAGAGATCACAAGTAGGCAGAGAGGCAGGCAGAGAGAGAGGAGGAAGCAGGCTCCCCACAGAGCAGAGAGCCCTATGTGGGGCTCGATCCCATGACCCTGGGATCATGACCTGAGCCGAAGGCAGAGGCTTTAACCCACTGAGCCACCCAGGCGCGCCCCCTTTTTTTTTGACAGAGAGAGATCACAAGTAGGCAGAGGCAGGCGGTAAGGAGGGTGGGGGATGCAGGCTCCCCTCGGAGCAGAGAGCCTCATGCTGGGCTCCATCCCAGGACCCTGAGATCATGACCTGAGCTGAAGGTAGAGGCTTTAACCCACTGAGCCACCCAGGTGCCCAGATGGACCTGATTTCTTCAACAAATTACAAAATAATAAATAAATAAATAAATAAAAGAAATAGAGTAGGAACCTCTAGACTGAGACTTAATTAACCAGTTACATGCTCTGATGGGCTTTATTTAGATCCTGACTCAAATAAACTGAAAAAAAAAAAAAAGGACATTTGATGTTGGTAAGGGACCGTTACAGGATGGTAATGGGATTTGGAGGTTTAAGTTCTTTTCTTTTATAGATCCATCTTCAAATGTTTAGGGATTAATTTGTATGTATACAGGATTTGCCTCAAAATAATGTGGGATGGGCAAGCCTTAGGGGATTAAATAGTTTGATTTCGTGTGTATCTAAGCAGATTGATGGGTACATGGACGGTCATTTTATATGACTGTGTACTTCTGTATGTGTTCAAAAGTTTCTGTAATGGAAATACTTATAAAACAAAAGATCAAGTCATCTCTCACTAAGGTCAACTAGTAGTTTATCTGGAGGCAAACAAATCATCCTTCTTTGGAAAAAGATCAAAATCAAAAGACTTTTCACTGTATTCATAACAAAGGAGGCTTCAAGGCAAAAGCATTGTTAGAGATGAGGAAGGAATATATAACTCCAAGAAGATGTAACAGGTCTAAACTCACACACCCGATAACATATCCTCAAAACAAAGGAGAAATTAACAAGGAGAAATTAACAAATCCATCATCGCAATTACTGATTTTATTACCACTCTTTTGATGACGGATATATCAAGAAGAGAACAGAATCACTAAGGATACAGAAGATACAGGTAAGACAGATATTTGTTGTTGTTTTTTTTTTAAAGAGTTTTATTTATTTATTTGACAGACAGAGATCACAGGGAAGCCGGCAGAGAGAGGAGGAAGCAGGTTCCCTGCCGAGCAGAGAGCCCTATGCGGATCATGACCTGAGCTGAAGGCAGAGGTTTTAACCCACTGAGCCACCCAGGTGCCCCAAGACAGATATTTGATTATCATTAATAATTAGGGAATTATAAATCAAAGCCACACTGAGTTGGAATTTGACTTCCACTACCTTGGCAAAAAATTATAAAGTTTCACATTTGGCAAAGACACAGCTCAGTGAGGACTCTCATCAGCTTTGGGTAGGAGTAAACATTGGTTCAATCTCCTCAGAAAAGAGCTTAACTTTGCCTCATAGTTGACTATATCACACACAGGAGGACCTAGCATTCCTTATCCTGATTTTATTATTGAAGAATACATATATATGTGGTCAATTTGCAAGGAGAATCAGAAGAAGAGGGGGGTGCAGAGGGACACAGGGATGGGCCTCTGAGAAGTGTTGGCAATTTTTTATGGGCGTCTGTATTGTTCTTTAATTTGTTTCAGTTTTGCATGTGTGCCTTACGATAAAAATGCTATGTCTATATATTTGTACATAGGACATCTGTATGTAAAGGTCTGAGAGGTTGGAAAGGGACTCCAGACCATTCACAGTGGCTCTGCCTCGAGAGTGATACTCAGGGGGGAGGGGCAAGGAGGGAATTCATATTATATTCATATATTTTTGGATTTTGCCTGTTTTTACAGTAAGTATTTTAAAGACCCAATTAAAGCAAACAAAGGCAAGACAAAACTCAAATAACATAAACATCAGCTGGGAGAAAATGCCACAAGGGCATTTTAGAAGGTTGGTGGGATGGAAAGAGCTGCTGTGGGCTGGTGAATCACGTGATTTCCCGAAGGCTCAGTTTTGTCATCTGTTAAATGGGCTCCCTAGGGCCTGGTCTCATGGGGTCTCTGGATGAGAGGGGATGGGTGGAGGGCCTGGCTCAGCCCTGGGTGCACAGTGGGTCAGTATAGGAAACACTCTTAAGGGGGGCAGGAGCGTCTGGGAGTCTAGCAGAGGGGATGGAGAGCAGGACTCGAAACAGACGGTCAGCCGGGAGGTGCGGAAGGCTCCTGGGGGAGGTGATGTGCGTGTGCCAGGCCTTGGGGAACCAGGAGAATGCAGAGATGGGGTACAAGAATGGCATATCTGATAGGAGGAGGGGGGGTGAGGAGGAAGGGGCTTACGCAGACCCAGACCGGTCTGGGGGTAGGGGAAGTGCTGCAGGACGAGCTGGGGAGGAAGAAGCTTTCCTGAGGACCAGGCAGAAAGGAGGACAAGGGCTAACAGAGGCTTCCTTTGGAACCAGAGAAATCATGCAAAAATATGCAAAAGACCATGCAAATGAGCCCGGCTGGTGGCTGGTGGGAAGAGGACCCAGCTGGTGATTTTGTTCCCAAAGTGTAGTCCAGGGCCACCTGTGACAGGATCACCTGGGGAACTCATCCTGGTCCCTGCCACCCCCAGACCTACTGCTTCCATCCTCTGGGGCTGCAGCCCAGGAGGCCACATGTTTAAGGAGCTCCCCAGGTGATTATTTACTTCTGCGCTCATTTATTGAGGAGGCACATGGCCATGCATGATAATTATAATGCATTAGGATATATGTACCTTGTAACGTATAATATATATAAACATTCAAACAGGAAAGTAAGTCTCCCTCTTTTCTCATTCTTCTCCGCCCCCACACCCTTTACCGTTCTTCTGTGTCCTTCTGGAAGCTACCCAGCCCAGTACTGTTCCTCTGTGTCCTGGAAGCTACTCCCAGGGGATTCCGCCTGACCGTTCAGGTCTGCTGCATCTTGGAGCCCCAGGGTGATGTCTCTGTGTCTTGGTTCACTCCACTCACTCAAAACTCACCCGGAGCCTGCCAAATGCCAAGCCTATGCCAGGCGCAAGGGAGACCCCAGTCTGTCCCCAGAAGCTCACAGAAAGGGGAGCCATTTGCACAAGGCCCATGGTCAGCGCCCAGCTGTGCAGTCAAGGCGCCATCCATTCCCATGACACCCAGCGCCTGGGCAGGACGCCTGAGCTCTCCCCTGCAGTCACCCTCCCCCCCCACCCCCCCAGGCCCCCCACCCCCCAGCCCACAGTGTCTCCCAGCCAAGTGCTCAGCTTCCTTCTGCTCGCACAAAGCTGCGAGCTCCCCAAGGGTAGGCCTACCTCCGTGTCTCACTTTGGGCTGCTGGAACAAGAATGCCACAGACTGGGAGGTTTCAACATCAAATATTTATTTCTCACAGTTCCGGAGGCTGAGAATCCAAGCAAGATCAAGGTGCCGGCAGACTGGGGATCTGGTGAGGCCAGCTTCCGTGTCCTCGCACAGCAAAAGGGAAGAGGGAGCTCTCTGGGGTGTCCTTTATCAGGACACTAATCCTGTTCATGAAGGTTCCAACCTCATGACCTAATTACCTTCCCAAGGCCCCCCCTCCCATACCACCCCTGGGGTTAGGGTTTCAACATATGGATCGGGCGGGCGCGGCAGAGCGGGGGCGACACAAACATCCAATTCCTGAGTCAGGTCAGCTCAGGAAACATCAGCAGCAGGAGGACAGGTGAACATCCCATAGCAGCTGCTGACAAGACCGTGCTGGTCCTGTCTGGGACGCACAGAGGTCTTGGAAGAGCTCTTCAAATTGGGGACAAGTTGCTGGTGGAGAACACTGGCTGTGGCCCCCATCCAACATGTTCAAGGTATCCCCCTCCCAGATCCTGGGTCCCTGCCTATGCTGAGGGCCCCTCCCCCCACCTGCCCAGGAGCACCGGGAGCCAAGCCCTAGACCACCTCAGTTCATCCTCAAGCTGCAGCCCCCCCAATCTCTCCCTGAGTGAGAGGAGGCAGGAGAGGCTGAGGGGCAGCTGCCTGGCTCCCTCCCTCGGGTCCCACAGGTTTGTTGTGTGGGGCCAGCACGCAGTGCAGCTGTGGCCTGGACTTCTTTCGGGCTCGCTGCTCACCAACGCTCAGGGACACCTGCTCAGGTGACACCGCATCCCAGAAGCGTCCCTGGTTTCCCTATTATAAATGAACCCGTTCAGGGCACTTCTAGGGGTCGCAGGCTCAGGCCCGAGGGCTTCGGGCGGCCAGGGCCTGTGTTCTCTCAGCGCGTGCCCCCCCCCCCCCCCCGGGCCGCCCGTGGCTTCGCACCGAGGGGTGCACACGCCCCTACCCGCCCAGCCTGACCCGGACGGGGAGGCACCGCCACGTCCCGGCTGCAGCGCCCGAAGTGGCCACACGGGGGCAGCAGGCGAGCGCCCTCCGCGCCGCCGCCGCCTGAGTTCTAGCCCCAGGGGCATTGCCTGGAGGCGGGGGGGGGGGGAGAAAAGCCTCAGGGAGACGGGGAGAGGAGAGGAGGACCTTGGGCCGGGGTCTGGCTTGTCTCTGGCTCTGAGCTGGGGCCTTGGGCAGGTCGCTTCATTCTGGGAACCTCGGTTTCCCCATCTATCAAATGGACTAGGTTGCCTGCAAGGGCCTTTTTTGACCCCAGTAATCCCAGAGTGAGCTTGAGTAAGGAATGGAGAGGGGCTTTTGGGCCTTGGTGTCCCTGCTCACAGAGTGGGGTCCCGCCCCCATCCGACAGACACCTCTCATCCCTGGCAGGGGTGGGGGGAGAAGAGAAGCTGGGAGAGGGAGGTGAGTCCCCTGAGGTCACACCGACTCCAAGGCTAGCATGTGGAGAACGCCACGTGGATGGGGAGTCTGAGCCCCGAAAAGGGAAGGGACTTTTGGTGCTATGGCTCGAGGACAGGGCAGGGGACACCTCTGTCCCTGACCACTTCTCTTTCCTGGTGACTCCCTGGACATTTAAGGACTTAGCGACTTCACCCCCTAAACTTTATTTGGAAAATTACACAGAACAAGAGTTGGCAGTCCATTTTGCACCCAGAAGGAGAAAGGAGAGGCTCCAGAAGCCCCATGGGAGGTCCTAGACTCGGGAAACAGCCCCCCTCACGACCTCTGGAGTGTCTGCCCCAGTGGGGCCTGACCCTGCTGCCCAGGGCATGCCTCCCACCTGGTCCCCTTCCAATGCTCTCCTTATGGGCAGACTAACACAAGCCCCTTCTGTCACCCTCAAGAGGGAGGAGGAAGCTGGGGGTGGCCTTCGAAGCCCCTAAGCATGGCGCCTCTCAGCAGCTACGGGTGATCAAGGAAGACACTAAGGTTCAGAGTAGCCCAGAGGCAAGCCAAGACTGGAACCTCCCTCTCTCCAGGCCCATCTGCACTCCTGAGCCGTCATCCCCTTCATAGCTCAGGGCAGGAAAGAAAGACAGAGGGACTCTTTGCTGAGCCCCCACCGCAAGCCTGGCCCTGACTTGAGGGTTTGCCTTACTGGGCGCCCCAACACCATCACCTGCCCCACTGACAGATGAGGATGGCGCCATGGCCACTAGGAGTGAGCAGACCAGGATATGAACTGCGGCAGCCTGACTCCTGAGTCTAGGTTCTGCCCTACCTTCTGGGTGGGGACCTGGCAGGCTGCTTCCCGCTGTGGGCTCAGAGCCTAGACAGCAGTAGGGGAGCAGGTTTCTAGAGTGGTCTGGGCAAGTCAGAACGCCTCCCCGTGCCTCAGTTTCCCCAGTCCCACCCACTGACAATGCAAAAAAAGTCCCGAAGAGTGCCTTCCAGCTCACTAGGGTAGCATGTCCGTACAGGGCCAGTGTTGGGGGGGGGGGCAATCAAGGACCAGGCTTCTAGGACCCCCCTGGGGGGTGGGGGATGACACAGCTGAGATATCCAAGGCCACCAGGTCCAGCATCAGGGACCATGGGGAGTGGTGCAGAGGATGATGGGCTGGTATCATCGTGACAGCAGAGCTGTGGTCTCCCTCCGCCCCCCACGCCACCACCCTGTGCACAGACCCAGGCCATGCCCACCCTCCAGACACCCTCCAGCCTGCTCTCTGACCCGGACTGCCCTGGAAAGGGAAGTGTGTCAGGGGGAAGGCCAGGGACTCCTCTCCCTCTACTTCATCACCATCATCCTCTTGGACTCCCAAGTTCAAAGAATTTCCCTCCCCTGGCCCCAGGGAAGACCACTCTATGGAAGCGGGAGGTTGGGTGAGAAGCCCTGTGGGGCGCCCCCTGCTGGGGTGCGTGAACCAGGCCAGAAGCCGGAGGCTTACTGTAAGCCTCCTCTGCCTGGGAGTCATGGAGACTTCTCAGAGGAGGTGGCTTGTCCTCTGAGCTTTAGGAAACGGGTCATCCGGTTCCCCTCTCGTTGGCTACCTGGAGGGGTCAGATGCACAGAGCCAGAAAGAAAGGTGGCTGCCTCTGGCTGGAGGGGAGGGGGTCAGTGTTCAGTGGGCACCGAGTTTCAGTTCGGGAAGATGGTGTGGGTCCTGGTTGCAACACCCAGCTAAGGAACATATTTGGAGTCACTTAAAAATGGCTATCGTGGGAACTTTCAACTCATGTGTATTTTATCACCATTTTAAAAATAAAAAAATAAACACGTTTATTTTTTTAATAATAAGTATTATTTATTATTTATAATAAACAAGGCTGGCAGAGTAGGGGAAAGGGGGGTTCCCCGAAGTGGCAAAGCAGGAGGGAGAGGGTGTCCCTAAGAGGCAAGGACACCAGAGTGGGAGCCCTGAGTGTGAAAGGGGAAGGAAGTGGGGCCCTGGTGGGGACTGGCAGGCAGGGCACAGCCAGCACACTCACAGCTCCTTGGTCACAGTCATCTGGTGTCCCCACACCTCCCACCCCACCCCAGACCCCCATTTCACTGCACAGAGTCACACTGGGCAAAAGTCTCCACGCTCCTGGGACCTCTTGGTCACCCTAACCCAGGGAGTCTTAGGCTTCCAGCTGCCTGTTTCAGCGCTCACACACACCCCTGGCCTCTGGGAAGACAGCCCCCATCAGTTCTGTCCTCTGCTAAAAAAAACTCCTAGGACCTTATGGCCTGCATGATATGACCCAGAGGCTTTGGTCTAGCATTCAAGGCTCCTGGCTCCTGGCCCCAGCTGTACTCTCCCATTCTTTCTCCTCCTCTGGTGGGCTAGGTCCCACCATGCACACACCCTGAAATCACCCTGTGGGCACTCACTCCTCCTAGGAGCCCACGCTCTGCCCTGTCCTTCCCTGCCTCCTTTGCTTTTATCCTCCCTTCCTCTAGGAATGCCCCTTTCCACTGTCCAAGCCTGATTTTCCCCTCTTCTGAGTGTGTCCTGGATCTTTCCCAAGGCCCTGTGACTTCCCAGTGGGCAGGGCTGAGTCTCCACAAACTCTAGGCTCCTCCTGGCACCAGCGCACTGCAGGGGCTCAAGCAGAATCTGCTGAGAGATTTGGCCACAGCAGGCCCACTGTCCACCTCCCTGAAACCCAGCAGGGGCAGCAAGTGGGGCTGGTAGAGAGTTAAGTGTCTGGAGCCCTGGGGTCCTGCCCTGTCCAGCTTCGCTGTGTGACCTCAGGCAAGTGTCTCCCGTCTCTGGACTTTGGTTACAAGCTTCTAGGAAACATGGCCTCCTGAGCAGCCAGTCCCACGGAGCAGACTGTTGAAGGGTAGTGAAGGCGGGGCAGAGGGAGTCATCTACGCCATGATCTGAGGGTGGGGCCCGGATGGGAAGAGGGCCAAGGTCACCAGGGCCACAGCGGAGCTTTCTGGGTGCTCACCTGCACGCCCATCCCAGAGCTATGCTCGGCACTTAGCTGGGGCTGCCCTGGGCTGCTGGAATGTTAGGGAGGGCCCGGAGCTCTGTCGCTACCACCAGCGCCACCATGATCCTCATCGCCACGTCATCAACCCCATCCCCATATCCCCATCATCACCAAGAAGTTCAAAGAATTTCCTTTTCTGGAAGGCGCCTCTGGCCAGAGATAAGCCAGCTCTCTGTATACATAGTAGGCTGGACAAGAAGACCTTCCTTGGTTCCTGGAAGGGGGTTAGAGGGAAGCCCCTGTGTCCCTGGCCTCCTCAGGGGATGCAAGGGAGAGAAGGGAGCCCACTTTACCAAGCAGGTGCCCGGCCTTCTCTCCGTAAGCTTCCAGGCAGCATTCTTGGCCCATCTTACAGGCGGGACAACTGAGGCTCAGAGAGGTCAAGCTTGCACAGTTGCGAGTGCTTGAGGTGGGGCTCAAATCCAAGGCCTCTGCCTTCTGTTTGCTCATTCCTATTTCTCTAGGCACATGGCAAAAAGCAAAGAAGATCTGCCTCTGAGAGAGGCCCCTTTCCTAGCCCTGAGTGTCTGCTCTCCAGGCCCACACTCTCTGCTCTGTGAGGCCGCTGGCTTGTGGCTAAGAGCCGGGCTCTGGAAGCTTCCTGCCCAGGTTCAAATCTAGCTCCGCCCCTCAGCAGCCATTTCGAAGCTTGAGCCCCAGGTCCTAGGTTGGCAGCAGGGCCGAGGGCCTGTGGAGGGAGGGGAGGGCCCTCCCAGGCCCTCCCAACATAGCCAGGCACACAGCGGGCCCTCAAGGAGCACTGGCTAGGTGAATCCTCATTTCCCCACCAAGCAAATGCCTCCTTCTCCTTCCCTTCCTTCCTGACCACCCTCCTGGGCCCTGGGCCACCCCCAGAACCTTTCTCATCCTGCAAGGGGAGGCCCAGTAACCCCCTGCACCTCCTCCCTCCACAGTATGCCCCTCCTGAGCGAGGCTGGCATGTCCTGCTGGGCCCTCCCTGCCTCCGGGGCCGGCCCAGGGCTAGCCGTGGCATGCCCTCAGGTCTGCTGATGATCCAATCAGTGAGTGTACACCCATTTCCTCCGCCCACTGCTGCCGGCCACCTCCTCATCTCCCAGGACTTCGTAGAATCTTCCCTGACCTTCTGCTCCCCGTCTCCTAGCTCAGGCCTCACACTCTGTGAATTTAAGACACCCCCCCACCCCGCCGCCCTCATCCCTCCGCAAGGATTAGGCTTCAAGCCGAGGACCAGGCTTTTCCTGGGATCTCTCTGCCACCTTCCATGCCTCCTGGCCTCAGGTCTGCTCTCCAGGAGCCCGGGGTCTTGACATCCCCTACCCACTGGCTGTGTGACGTTGGGCAAGACCCTGACCCTATCTGAGCCCTGGGGAAGTCAGCTGTAGAAGGGCCCACCCCTCCCTGGATTGCTCCAAGTTTCAGAGAGGGCGGGGAACTCTTTGTACACTGGAGAGGCTCGTGCACTTTGGACAGCTGTACTCACAGATGCCAGATGCTGGCCAGAATGGGAGTGGAGTGGTGGGGTGGGTTGGGTTCTAACTCGGCCCAACCCCCCCTCCCCTCTCCCAGAACTAAGCAGAACGTCCCAGCGAGGTGGGAGGGAGGCTTGTGCCCTGTGGCCTGGGAATCAGAAGGCTTGGGGTAGATTCATTCCCCTCCTGGCCTGCGCCCCTGGTCTGGGCCGAGACCTGTGCCAAACACCGGGACCAGGTGAATCCACAGTCTCTGCCCCATGAAAGCTGAGAGCCTTATGGGGGAAACAGTTCTGGAAACCCTTCACTACCACCCAGTGTGAACCAGGAAGTCAGGCCAGGAAGGCATGCCTGCTGTGGAGGGCAGAGAGTGTGTGTGTTGCGGGGGAGGGGGGGCTCCTAGAGGGCTTCCCGGAGGAGGTGGCCCCAGGACCAGACTAGGTGGGAAGCCACTGCTACACAGAGAGACTCTGAGAGGCAGGAGCCTCCACTGGCCCCCCTGCCACCCCCCACTCCCTGGTAAAGTCTGGAGCAGCTTCAGAAGGAGGCAAATTAAGTCTTGAAAGAAACTGCCATTAATTCAGTCAGAAAATAATCCTGTTAATTTAGTCAAAGAAACACTTATGTGAATTTCTTTCCGAATCCATGCCTATTCAAAAAGCCAGCGAATCCAGTTGGCGGCTACACTTAAAGTAAACTCCCCAATAATCCAAGGAATGGGCCAGTGGAGTCCAGAGTCTGGTAAATCTAGTCGAGAATCATCCCAGTCCTATGGCTGCTCATTCAATCGGCTTATCCTTTTTTTTTTCTTTTCTTTTTAATAAAGTGGAATTCGGGAAAACAATAGTACACTTGGGCAAATAACCAGAAAGTTCCCCATGAAGAACTCCACAACAGGATGTTGGCTCCCTGCTGCACCCCGGGCTCTAAGCTCAGGAGTCATTCTCCAGTTCTGAGCTTCAAGTGTCCACATCCGAAAAATGGGGAGCCTGCTGTGAGGTTTGTTGTTTTGTTTTTTGGGTTTTTTTTTGTTTTTAAGATTTTATTTATTTATTTGACACAGAGAGAGAGACAGTGAGAGAGGGAACAGGAGCAGGGGCAGAGAGAGAGGGAGAGGGAAAAGCAAGCTTCCCACGGAACAGAGAGCCCCACTCTGGGCTCCATCCCCTGAGACCCTGGGATCTTGATCTGAGCTGCAGGCAGAGGCCCAGCGACTTAGCCGCCCAGGCGCCCCTGCTGTGAGGTTTTTTAAAATCAGGAAAACAAGGGGACACCCCGTCTCTCCTGCCCTCCTCCATCCCAGGCCTCGCAGGAGAGGAGCCCATAGAAATAGAGCCTTAAACTTTTATTTATTATTATTATTTTTTTAATGAACAGCATTTTAAAAAAAGATTTTATTTATTTGATAGAGAGGCAGGCAGAGAGAGGAGGGGGGAAGCAGGCTCTGAGATCATGACCTTAGCCGAAGGCAGAGGCTTTAACCCACTGAGCCACCCAGGCGCCCCGTAAGACCCTTAAACTTTTAATCTCATGTAACGTTTGGAATGGAAAATGTTTTCACGTGGATCAAAATCCAAATGTTAACACAGGGGGTACAGTAAAAGTCTCCCGCCAGTACCTCGTTCCCGGCCCCCCATTTCTTTTCCTCCTTTCCTGGAGGAGATCCAGCACCCCCCCACTTTCTTACACAGCTGGCCAGACATCGGCATATGACATCAACAGAAGAAAACGCAGGCACCATCTTTCTCCTCCCTGTCTATTTCCATAAAGAGACACTGACACAAGATGATACTTTGTGTACACCTTTCCCCGATGGTACATAAAGATCTTCCTCATTTATATGGCTTCATTATGGTGTCTTGGGTGAATGTTCTGTGATTTATTTTCTCAGCCCTTTACCGATGGACAGAAGATATTTCCAAACACACACGCACATGCACACGCACACGCGGGCGCAAGCGGGCACGGCTATGAATAACCCATTTCCCTCCTACCCACTTATACCTGTGAGATAAATACCTGGGTTTGGAATTCTGAGGGCAAAGGAAATGTGCAGTTGTCAATTTGATGGATGTCGCCGCTGCCCTCCTTAGGGGATTTACTTACTCACTCTCCCACAAATGAAGGTGCCCATTCCCCCCCCCCCCCAGCCCAGAGGTGCTGTCAGTGTGTTCGCAAAATGCTGTAATTTTCCTCACCCGTCGGGTGAGTGTGGAATCTCGGTGTCATTTTATTTTGTATTTTTCTTCTTTTGAATGAGGCTGCAGGGGGCCTGGGTGGCTCAGTCGGTTAAGCGTCTGCCTTCTGCTCAGGTCCTGATCTCCAGGTTCTGGGATCAAGCCCTGCATTGGGTTTTCTGCGAAGCAGGGAGTCTGTTTCTCTCTCTCTCTCTCTCTCTCTCTCTCTCTCTCCCTCTGCCCTTCCCCACTGCTCCTTCCCCCTCTCAAATAAATAAGTAATATCTTTTAAATAAATGAATGCTGCAGTCTTGACCTGAATTTCAGAGACCCTTGTATTTCCTTTCTCAGGAAGTCTGTTTGTATTCTTATTTTCTTCTTGATTTCTGGGTGTTCTTTGTATATCCAGAAAAGCATGATTTGCAATTTTTTCCCCTTCTGGGCCCTTCCAGAGATGTCCTGTGCACGTAAAACCAAATACATATATAGTACAATGGACACTTTGAATTGTAGTTTGTTGGGGTATTTTGTGACTCAGTGGTCCAGGTATGCGAGGGGGATCCCTCCAGTCAGAATATCAGAGCTGGAGCTGGAGCACAGGGACTGGCTGAACGTTCTCCTCTCTAGGACAAGAGCTAAGTGATGCCCGGATCTATTTCCCTCCTTTTTTCTTAGCCTCTTGAGGGCAGGGACTGTACCTGGGTACAGCATCTGGGCCTCACTGCCCACTGAACACCCACCCTCGGACTCTTAGTCCATTGTTCTCTGCACTCCTTCCTCTGCATAAGTCCGCATAATCGAAGTATGTGATGGGCCAAACCATACCCTCTCTCTTTCTCCTTCCCAAGGGCAGACATCCATGAGACTATGTCCATGGTGAGGAATGGAATCTTTGACCACAGCTCAAATCACACCTCAGGCCTTATTCATATGGTAGGCCCATTCCTCTGCCTGTACTCCCCATGGCAAACTCCTACACAGACTTGAAAGCCCAGCTCCTGTGAGTCTGGGAAGACTTCCATGACTCCCATCTCTTTCTCTCTTAGGGTTCTGTTCACCTTGCCCATGTCTATATTTAGCAGAGCAAGAACTGTGTTTTCCCATTTCTCTGTCATTTGGAACCTCCTGACATGAATCATCAAATGACTCATCAAGGAAAGGCAGGTTTCTTCACCACTTGGGGCCTCAGTTTCCCCATTTGAAAAGGAAGAGCAAAATATAGAGCCAGCCAGAGAGTTGTTGAGAGGATTGAATGTGTCAGTTCATGTAAAGCATTTAGCACAGCCGCCAGGAATAGAGTAAGGGGCCAAGAGGCAGAGGCCATTCACTGATTATTACTAACCCTGTGACCTTGGGCAAATCACTTCTCTTAATCTCAGTTTCTGTTTCTATGAACTAAAGACTAAACGAGCAGACTGAGGCCATAATCATCAATGGATGCTAACATCCTTGGCTCAAATGTTGACAGTAACTTTGTAACAGACGATGAGGCTGACACCCAAAGTTGCCGATCAACCTTACCATCACTAAAACATGGAACAGCCTGACACACTCACACGGCAGGTCCTGCTCTGAAGCACCAGGAAGAACACAGCATCGTCTGCGGAATAGTCTCAATAAAATCACTGGGGTCCAGATCGAATTAAGCCTCCAGCCTCCGGTGTCTACATTTCAATTAGCAGCCTACAGGGAACTACCGGGGAGAGAGGAACATGTTAGAGACACCACAGGGATGCGGTCCACCAACTCCAGACTGCAGGAAACTCAACCCTGGAATATTATTTGGCCGTAAAAAGGAATGAAGTACCAACATGTGCCACAGCATGGTTGAACCTTGAAAATATTACACAAAGGGAAGCCAGACCCAACAGGTCACAGACTGTATGATCCCATATATATGAACTATCTCCGGTAGGCAAAAGACAAGAGGAGATGAGTGGTCCCCAAGGGCTAAGGGAGGGCAGGAGTGGGGAGTGACTGTGGAGGGTATGGGGTTTCTTTTTCTGGTGATAAAAGTGTTACAGAATTAGGTGGTGGTAATGGTTGCAAACCTTCTGAATCTATAAAAAGCCACAAACTCTACACTTCAAGAGGGTTAATGTTGGGCTACCTGTGTGGCTCAGTTAGTTAAGCCTCCAACTCTGTTTTCTTTTCTTTTCTTTTTTTTTTTTTTTTTGAGAGAGAGAGAGAGAGGGCGTGAGAGTGAGCATGTATGGGGAGGGGTGGGGTGGAGGAGCAGAGGGAAAGGGAAAAGCAGATCCCCGGATAAGCAGGGAGCCTGACACAGGGCTCCATACCTGGACCCCAAGATCATGACCCAAGCCAAAGGCAGATACTTAACTGACTGAGCCACTCAGGTGTCCCAAGCCTCAGGTTATGACCTCAGGGTCGTGGGATGGACCCCTGTGTTAGGGTCCACACTCAGCTGGGGGTCTGCTTGGGATTCTTTCTTTCCCTCTCCCTCTGCCCCTCCCCTCCCACATTTCCTCTCTCTCTAATAATAAATAAATAAGTCTTTTTTAGAAAAATGGTTAATTTTATGGAATGTAAATTATATCTCCATGAAAGAGACAGAGACGGAGAAACGTTTAAGAGATATATCAACCAGGGGCGCCTGGGTGGCTCAGTGGGTTAAAGCCTCTGCCTTCAGCTCGGGTCGTGATCTCAGGGTCCTGGGATCGAGTCTCGCGTCGGGCTCTCTGCTTGGTGGGGAGCCTGCTTCCCCCTCTCTCTGCCTATTTGTGATCTCTCTCTCTCTCTCTGTGTCAAATGAATAAATAAATTCTTTAAAAAAAAAAGAGAGAGATATCAACCAGATAAACCAGGTGGGCCTTCTGTGGATGCTGATTCAAACCAACTGGAAAAAGACATTTTGGAGACAAATTAAGGAAATTTGAACATGGATTGCCTATTAAATAATCTGATGAGAAAAATGTGTCACTGTTGCAGGATGTATTAATGGTATTGTGTGCGTGTGCGTGTATTTGATTTACAAAGTCTTTATCGTTGAGAGATAATTACTGAAGCATTTATAGGTAAAATAATATGATATCTGGAATTTCCTTTAATAAAATATAGATGGGAGATGGATGAAACAAGAATGGAGAAAGTTGATGTTTGCTGAAAATTAGCGACGGGTATATGGGTTCATTTCACCATATTCCCTTTACTTTTTAGCATTCTTTAAAATACCTAGGGGTGGGTGCCTGGGTGGTTCAGTGGATTAAGGCCTCTGCCTTCGGCGTGGGTCATGGTCTCAGGGTCCTGGGATCGAGCCCCACACCGGGCTTTATGCTCAGTGGGGAGCCTGCTTCTCCGCCCCACCCCACCTGCCTCTCTGCCTACTTGTGTGATCTCTGTCTGTCAAATAAATAAATAAAATCTATTAAAAAATAGGGCCCCTGGGTGGCTCAGTTGGTTAAGGGACTGCCTTTGGCTCAGGTCATGATCCCAGGGTCATGGGATCGAGCCCCGAGTTGGGCTCTCTGCTCAGTGGGGAGCCTGCTTCTCCCTCTCCCTCTGCTGCTCTGCCTGCTTGTGTCTCTCACTCTCTCTGTCAAATAAATAAATAAAATATTTAAATATATATATAATAAAATAAAATAAAACAAAATAAATAAAACAAAATACCTAGCGGTGCCTGGTGGGTTCTGTTGGAGTATGAGACTGTTTGATCTCAGGGTCATAAGTTCAAACACCCACACTGGGTGTAGAGATGACTTCAAAATAAATTAGTAAATAAACTAATAAAATAAAGTACAATTAAGGGTAAAGCAATAAAGGGATTGACTTCTGTTTTCTTCTTTATATTTTACCAACTGTCCAATTTTCTATAAATTCCATAAATACAGATTGCTTTTATTTTTTTAAAGATTTTACTTATTTATTTGACAGAGAAAGATCACAAGTAGGCAGAGATGCAGGCGGAGGGGGGGGAGCAGGCTCCCCACTGATCAGGGAGCCCAACTCGGGGCTCAGTCCCAGGACCCTGGGATCATTACCTGAGCCGAAGGCAGAGGCTTAACCCACTGGGCCACCCAGATGCCCCCACAGATCCCTTTTATAATCAGAAAAATATATTAAGGCTACAAAACTAAATGACAAGTTTGAGCTAGCTGACATCTCAACCTTGGAGCTTGGTCTCTGGGAAAATCTCCTCCCTGGACCCACTGATGCCGAGCCAACCTCAAAGCCTTCCCGGCGGAAAGAAGAGCTCACCCAAAGGGTGGAGGGCTTGCTGAGACTCTGTGGCTGCCTTGCACAGTGCCCTTCTTCTTGAACCCAAGGGTGGACAAACCCTTTCCCTGGGTCCCTTTAGCCTGGCTGAAGCTGGTGGCCCTTTTAGCCTACTGGCTTAGTCGGGAGGGTGTTGAAAGAGAGAAAAGCTCTTTGACCCTTTCTATTCATGTGACCTGGGAGAGGAAAACAGCCTCTCAGACTTTGTTTCCTCATCTGTAACCTGAGGAAAATAATTCCTACCTCAGGGCTATTGCAAGGATTACATGAAAGGGGCTTATCCGGATTATAGTAAGTGCTCAATTAATGAGAACAGTTTTGTGAAATAAAGGAGCTTTATAAAAGTGATATAAACCCATTAGGAGAAAATGCAGGAAAACAGAAGGATAAAAAAAAAACCAAGATTCAGAGTGCCCCCACCCCGAAAAGAACCACAGTGAACATTCTTTCTTTCCAGGCTCTTTCCTGTGTATAAAAGTGCTTCTAAGTACGACTGTGATGCTACTGTCAACATACACTTACATCCTGCTTTTCTTCTTGTAATATTGTAACACATTTCCTCATATTATTACGAGCTGTTAGTAAACATGACTTTTAATGGTTGTGTAATATTCCATTGTGTTTGTGCTGCTCACCTCTGACCCGTGTGATGGACACCTAGACTAGTTCCAATTTGCACCATTATAAAGAGCGCCACAATTAAAAAAAAAAAAAAAAAGCTAGAAGAATGCCACAGTGAACATGTATTCTGAATGATTTCCTTGGGTAGATTTCCAGGAGCGGCATCGCTGGGCACAAGGGAGAGCATGTATTTAAAGCTTTTGGATAGGTGAGGCCTGACGGCCTTTTCAAAGAAGTGGTGCCCTTTCTTTTTGCCACCGCCAGAAGGCTGGCGTTTCCAACAATGAACTTTGCCAAAAATAAGCAATCTCAGACGGTATAAAGTAGATGAAAACAGTGTTCTGACTCCAGGCGTCAGATGCCAGATTACCTTATCCCAACCCCCAAGGGCTGGAATCACACCAAGAAGTGTGATTCCAGCCCTTGGGGGTTGGGATAAGGTAATCTGGCATCCGCCCCTCCGCCCCTCCCCCTCCCCCATTCCTGGTTTCTTTAGTAGAAGGGGTCAGAGGAAGGGTCCTAGGGAACCACAGAGTGGGGTACAAAAAGAAGAAAAGGTCTGGGGAATCCGAGGCGCCCTCCGTCCCTCGGACGTCATTCCTCACCCCAGGTGATTTGAACCCGGAATCTGCGGACCCAACAGTTCTCTGTAAACCGGGGGTGGAGGTGGAAAGGTGGGGTTAGGGGGCAGTGGGGATCCCAGCTCTTCCCAGGCTTCTCCAAGGGACCCTCGCCGTGGGAAGGGTAGTACCTCCCCTTCCAGCCCGCCCACCCCCGAGGGCGCACTTGGAGGCTCCCTTGCGCGGGTGCTGCTGCGGGCTGGGGGTCCGCCCACGGGGGCGTTGGGGGGAGGCACGCGGGTCGGGAGGAGTGTCCCCAGCGGCTCACCCCGCAAGCACGACAATCACGAGCGCCCGGGGGCCGGGAGGCCGGGGCGTGGCCGGGGAGCCGGGGGCGGGGCTGGGAGGGTGGCGTCACGGCCCCGCCCCCGGCCGGCTCCCTCCTTCCTGCGCGGGGCGCCCTGGCCGAGTCCTTCACCTGAAGGGACAGGTGTGCTCATCTCGCATCTCCGAGGCCGGCCCGCGAGTGTCAGGTGAGCCTCAGCAGCGGCTCCGGCGGGGGCGGTTGGGAGGAGGGTCCGGGATGGGGGGGGTCCTCCGACGCGGAGGGGCAGCCAGGTCCAAGCAGGCTGCTCCGAGAGGCGGAGCTGGGCGTGGGTCTGTGGAGGTGCCGGTTGCTCCCCAAAACTCCTGCGATGTCTCTTGGTTATGGTCACGTTGTACCGAAAACGGAGGCTTTGGAGGGATTTGAAGAGGAAACAGCAGGCTTCCAGATATTTCAACCGCAAATGTATCATTTTTTCGTACATGATAGCTTTTCTTCGTTGTAAAAGTAATGTGCATGGGAAGAATAGGGAAAGAAATTGCCCGTGGTACTAAGGCGCACGAAACAACCGCGGGTATTCCTGGTGTGTTTTCTTTCCCAGTGTGGTCTCTGTGCACAATCATATTAATCTCATTTTATTATACTGTATTTACAATTTTTGTGTCTTGCTTTTCTCCTCTTAACATTGTGTCATAAGCATTTTCTCTGTTGTTATTAGTCAGCCGTGTATGTGTAATCATCATTTTTAATGGCTGCATAATGTTACATTTGAGGGAGGGGCCGTAGTTGGGTGCCATTCTGAACACTTGAAGGAAGGATTTGAGGGGGAGACTGGGAGGTGTCATAGGAAAACATGGGCTCTGGGTCAGACAGACCAAGACCTCCGCCTCCAACACAGGGCTTCACCGAGGTCTTTGTGTCAGTTTCCACATCAGGAAAATGGATCCATTTCCCAGAACGTTGTGAGGATTAAGTGAGCTAATTTATGTAGAACGCCTCCCCTACCGCTCTCACGGTTCTGGCAGAAAAAGGGTCCATGTGTTTGTGAGTTTGGAGGAGGGATTTGGGCCCAGCTGAAGCTTCGGAGGGAGTAGACGAAGAGCTGGGGACAGGAGGACGGACTCCCCAGAATGGAGATGTCTCTGAGGCTCAGGTAGATGGGCTCACACCCATATCACTGTGGGAGCCAGGCCTGGACAGGTCCCTAAGGCAGGGCTGTGACCTCCAGGCCCCTAGAAGGGTTCGACGCTTGGGATAAGCTTCTAGAAGGGCTTTGGAAGAGAGAGGATCAGAAGAAAATTAGGGGGAGAGGGTGGAGGGGGAGCTTAGTAATCAAACTCTTGTACAGATAAGGAAACTGAGGTTCAGAGGACAGGGGGTTTATTTAGGGTATTCACAGGGAGCAGTAACAGAGTAGGTTCAGACCCTCGGGGACCTAACTCCTGCAGGGATCTCTACAGCAGAGACTCCCTGATACTAGGGGAAGGAGGAGGTCAAGGCTGAGTCACCAGCTGCACTTGTACCAGGCTAAGGTTAGCTGAGAGAAAACAGATGTCTCTGTTTTTTTGAGCCTCCATTTCCTCATCTGTGAAATGGGATAATAACTCTCCACCTACCTACTTAGTACCCATGGCCAAGCCTGCCCATCACCAGGTAGCCAGGGCCTGCTTCCATTCTTAGGGCCTGTTCAATCTCTGCTCATATACTACTCCTACCGTGACCCCTTCATCTTCATGGCCCCCTGGCCATCTTTGGTGGGGGTGGAGGTCTAGGTATCTGTTGGTGAGTGCCTGTGGCCCCATTTCAGTTAGGATGGGAAATTCCATACTCCCCTGAGCTCCTGCTTCTAGCATATGAGTGATTTTGTTCTGTGTTTCTAATTTGGCCTTCTTGTACTACAGCACTCTATGGGCTGAATGAGAAAGGGTTCCCTGCCCTGGGGGGAGTTCCTAAATGCTAAACTCATCTTGTAGTGAGGGTCCCTGTGACCCTCTGAGGCCACTTCTTTCTGCCTGGCCCGTCACACCGAGACAGTAATAAGGACGTCATAGCCTCCTCTAGCCATTTTAGCCATCTCTGACTTAACGCTGGTCGCTTATTCTGGGTCCTGGGCCTCCTACGGTAGATGTGGTCCCCGAGGGCTCAGCCCACCACAAGGGAGACCAGGCCAGGCCAGGCCTGGCCCGGCTCTGCTCCCTGACTGAGGGGGTAATAACATGCAGGTACCAGACTCTGGGCTACAGGCTTTCTGGGCAGCGTCTCTTTTTTAATCCGCCTGCGGTGGGCGCTGTGGCCACCCCCGTTCTGACGGGAGGGAACTGAAGTTCAGGAAAGGTCTATAAACTCGTCCAGGCACACAGCCCCAAAATCGCTGACGCAGGATCTGAACTCAGCTTGCTGAAGCTGGGTCTCCTCCACCCCTACCTCTCAAGTGAGAGCTCCTTGCCGGGGTCCTCCAACGCTGATGTAAACCGCGGCTGCACGCCCCTTCTGTGAGAATATTTCTGAGTGCGTATTTTGTATGCAAATATACATATATTTGTTTAAAACTTGGGTAGATGTTCTTCTGGGCTAGCGCGTGCGTTATAAAACATACATTAAGAGAGAACATTTAGAAAGCCAAGATTAAAAACTGGATAAGAATGCAAATTCTGATCTTTCTTCCCACACCCCAGTGGATCACTAAGTGAATTTCCTGGGGTGCCGGCATCTACTTTGGAGACAGCTGTGATAGCGGTCACCAGAATCCCCTGGATGCTTTCAGAGTGGGTGAGTGGATTCGTGGGGTCCTAAAGAGCGAAGGGGGCCCCGTTCAGTGGGGGCCTCAGATACATGGCCACGTTCCCGTTGGCATGCACGGAGGGAGACAAAGGAGGACTGGAGTGCAGGCTGTAAGGCAGGGTGAGGCCCCTGGGTGGGTCTGGAAGGGTGAATTGGAGTCCTTCGTAACCTTTATGAACATTAGATCTGTTCTGGTAAACTCTCTCAGCCTCAGGTTCCTACAGGTGGGGATCTAAAACAGGTGGGGTGATGTCCAGTTCATGGGATTGCTGTAGAGAATTCAACAAGAGCCCGTGACAGGTGTCCCTTGCGGAGTCCAATAAGTGTGTGTTTGCTTGTTCTCTCCCTCTTCTTATCTTCTACGTGCAAAACACCAAGCTGTTCTGAGCAAAGCCAGTGGATAAATCCCCTAGTTGGCAGCTTGGGATTAAAGACCCTGTCCGCTTACACCTTCCTCACCAGCCGTGGGGGATCCTGGGTGCCAATGGACTCGTCTCCCCACCTTCAAATATCTGCGGTTCCTCCCTTAGTGTTGGCTCGGGCTGTTCCTCTCCATCCTCCAAATCTACCCACCTTCCAGCCCCTCATCCTTCTGCTGCCCTCAGTGGCAACTCCCCACTTTCTCAATGGAAGGGGTGTGGTGTGCCGTCCGGCAAGAAGGGGTCTCGGGGACTCATCTGGACGCTTATATCTGTGTAGCACTTGGTCTCAAGTTGAGAACTCCCCGATGGTGCATTTCACAGACCACCCTGGGTGGAGGGTGAGGGGCAGCTCAGAGCCCCCTTGGTGCCCCCGCTGATGCCAGGCCACGTAGACCTGGCCTGTGGCGCTCACCATCTAGCAGGTTCTCTCTGCAGTCCTGAGTCCATCTTTCTTTTTCGTGCTCACACAGCCGGTCTAGGCAGATTGTCAGCATGAGGTGAGCAGGGCTCAGCCTGGCTCTCTCAGGCCCGGTGAGGGGTGGGCATCAGGAAATGTTTATGGACAGACGTGTGACATGGCGAGATGATGAATCGCGCCAGCTATGCTGACTTGAGAAGTGTTGCTGTGGGAATTGGGATTATTAACCGTGGCAATCATCGTAATTCCCATGGCCCAGTTAATGAGTGGTTGTGTGTCCTGGAGATGAGATTCCTTGGATTCCCAGAGGATGGAAGGAGCACATTTTGAAGAGAATTGGCAATGGCACAAATGGCAAGGTTGGGTCGCACCGAGGGGCAGCGAGGGGACAGGCAAACTGAAGGGAGGATGCAGGTGGGTGGGAGGGCGGAAGGTGGGTAGAGGTGAAGGCAGTGGTCCTTGGGTGATACTGGGGTGTCTCAGTGCTCCCTGAGCCTGTGCCTTTAGAGATGGGTGGTCTGAGAGTTGAGTCCCCAGTGAAGACCAGCAGCATAAGGGATACCCAGAGGGGTTTTCCCCAGTGGTGGGGAGAGGGCCAAGAACCCACCAGAAGCAGTGGAAGGGGTAGGGAAGAACCACAGGATAAGTAAGGCCTGTCCCTGAGAGAAGGCTGTCGGGCACCATCTGGCCCAGGGATGGAAAGTGCCAGGCCCTTGCCTCCACCTCTACGACCACACACCCACAGCAGAATTTGCTCATTGCCCAAGTATTTATGGGGCACCCATTACCAATTGGACACTCAAAGGAGCACCTTGAAGAGGATTTCTCTCTCTTGGAGCTTATGTTCAAGGGCATTAAAAATAAACAAGTTAATGTTTTCACCCATAGTAAGTGCCATAAAGAAAAGAAAGCAGGGTGATCTGGTAGAAAGAGGCGGAGGGGATGGGGGCCTGCTTAAGATTGTGTGGTCAGGGCACCCAGTTGGCTCTTGATCTTGGGTTGTGAGTTTAAGCCCCACATTGGGCATGGAGCTTACCTTAAAAAAAAAAAAAAGATTGATCAAAGGAGGCCTCTCTGAGGAGGTAACTTCTGAGCTGTGACTTGAACACAATCAAGCTGTTGAAGGCAGCCATTGACGTCTGCAGGGAGATAATTCAAGGCAGAAAGAATGGCACGTGCAAAGGCCCTGGGCTATGATGAAATGAAGGAAGAAATGAAGAAAGGTAGTTTGAGATGAGGCCTGAGAAGCAGGTAAGGGCCAGATCATAGCAGGCCTGGGAAAGAACATGGATTTCCCACTGAAGACAGAGGGAGCATCTGGTGTATTTTCAGTAGTCAAGGGATGTGATCTCACAGGTAACAAACCGCTACAGTATCTATGTGAAAGATACATGCGGTGAGAGGTGGCTGGGCTCAGAATATAGTTGGGAGGTGGAGCTGATGGGATGTGTACAATGTTTCAAATATGGGCGAGCATAGTGGAGGGCGGGGGGGGAGGGGGGGGAGAAAACCCTTTCCCACTGATCCCAGATGTGGGTGACCTCAGGGTCTTTCTCAACAGGGAGCCCCAGATGTGGAGTGTGAGAGGACCTTCCCCATCCAGTCTAGCCTTTAGTTTATAGAAGGGGAAACTGAAGCAAGAGCCTTAGAGGTCTCCTTGTCCAGCCCCCCAGAGAGGGGCTGTGAATTCTTCCAGTTCCTGATGAAATTCAGGGGCTGAGCTGGGACTCAAATGTGGGCTTCCTGGCCCCTGGTCCAGGCCTCTTGCTACCCCACCCTGCTGCGTCTCCAACGAGCATGGAGGAGGGAGGAACCACTGCCTAGAGAATGACCAGGCGTGGCGATGTGGTGAGGTCACCAGGAGAAGTGTCTAAAGGCAGTGGAGACTGGAGAGGCCCGGGCCAAGGCGCTGATTGGAGACAGGGCACTGCCCTGTGAGCAGTCAGAGGTGGGTGGAACATCATGGAAGGGTCCGGGGGCAAGCTGCCAAGGGCTCGCTGGGCGAGAAGAATGCACCAGGGCAGCATTTTCAGGCTGTCAGGCTTGAGGAGGACGTCTGGGGGCAGAGCCTGCGGTGGGCTATCAACCCTCAAGGGTCTTGGGAGAGACACAAGTAGCCACCAAGAATAAGAAGACTGAGAAACTTCCTGTAGGGGCATCCTAAAGCCAAGGCCAGAGGTGAAGACAGAGGGTGGGCCAGCCACCTGGGTTTGCCCACCTCCACCTCGAAGGGGAAGGCAGGGAAAGAAGCAGCTGGAGCCCCAGCCTGAGGTGCTGGAAGTCCAAGGCAGGAGGCCCGGATTCCACTCCCTGCGGGCTCCTCAGAACCTTGTCATCATCTTCCTCTTCCTCAGGGCTGCTTTTGGGCTCAGTTGTTTTGGTGTGCGATCCTCTGTACTATCCCCATTTGACAAATGAGGCTCAGAGAGTGTAAGGAACTTTCCTAGGGTCACACAGCTAAAAAGGGGCAAAGTCAGCATTGGAAGCCGGCTTCCCAGCCATAGTGGGCTCCTGTCTTGGGCTCCCTTGGTGACTCTGAGCAAGGCTCCCTGGGTCTCAGTGTCCACTGTAAAATGACGGGGCCACATAAATGAGCCCCTCAGGCCCCTGTGGTTCTTGATGGGGGGCCCCAAATTGTGCCTTAGGACTGGGGCTCAGGAGCCTGAAGGAGGGGAGGTGGACTCATTTTGGAACTGTGTTCTCCACTAGCCTGGGAGAAGTGGCTGGGGCACAGGCTCTGCCAGGCCACTCCCTCTCCGCTTCCTGAGCATGGATATGACAGTTGGATGAGTTGGTACAGGTAATGTGTCTTGCAGAGGGCCCGGCACACAGTAGGTGCTCAACAAATGTAGCTCTTAACATTTTGTCAGAAAGAGTGACTCCCAAACAGTGTCCCCAAAACAGCAGCAAGCAACTCCCTGCCTTTGTGCAGCTTATAATCTGCTGGGGGGCACACACACACACACACACACACACACACACTTCAAACAAGTACAGTGTAGAACAGGTTATTTAGAGAGAAATGACAGTAAAAAAAAAAAATGAAGCAGCAGGAATGGAGGGGTGGAGAGGAGAGGCTGTGCACTAGTGGGGTTGGATCTTAAATCAGGAAGACCAGAAGGCCTCTCCGTGAAGGGGATAAGAGCCAAGGCCTCAGGGAGGTGAGCAAATGAGCCATGCAGCTCTCTGAGGGAAAAGCATCCCAGGCAGCAGGAACTGCCAGGGCTAAGGCCTGTCTAGGGCCACTTGAAGAACCATTCTGATGTTTAGTAAACCCAGGGTGCCCATGGGCAAGACTCAGCGGCAGATCCCTCTGGGAGGACCGAAAGCTTCGTCTCCATGTCTGATTTCTTCTGCCCTATCATCATTAATTTGAGATCCCCAGCCCAGTGCCCCAGGGGATGCGGGTGAGGGGTGGGTGGGGGCAGCGGGTAGGTTTTGTGCCAAGAAAATGAGTCCAAAGTGCCAGGTTGAAAGTCTGCCCAGGAGTCTGTCCTCCTGCAGAGCAGCTGGACTCCAGGGTGGGACCCAGGTGAGCAGGGACTCCACTGACACCCATTGTTTGGGGCTGAGTGCATCTTCTGGGTGAGTGAGTGGGTGTGCAGGGAGCAGAGCTGGGATGAACTCAAGCTGGCCATGCCCTTGGGCCTTCACTATTGGGAGTTAAATCCCAGGAAGAATAACTGGGAACCTAGAACGAAGAGAGAAGTCAAGCCCAGAGGTTGCTAGAACTCCGTAAGATTTCTTTCCCTTTGGAATCACTTCCAGTCCCCTTCTGGGTTTTCTCGTCTCTCAGTTTCTCCTTAGAGCTGAAAAGCTTTTTAGAAGTACCCCGGGGGCTGGTCTTCTAGGGGAGCAGGAAGGGGAACTCAGGCCCACAACACAGGAATCAGGGGCAGGGTGTGGGGAGCATTCTTCCAAGGGAGACAACAGGTGGTGACAGCAGGAGAGAGCCTGGGAGCAGGCCTTGGGGAACTAGTAGATGCCAGAGCTGAGTGGTGCTAGTCTCTTCCTGGAGAGGGAAGCCATCTCTGGGCAGCCAGGCTTGGGTTGGAGGGTGGGGTGATGAGGATGGAGGACACAGGGGTGCATCCCATGCCTGCTCAGTAGGCCTAGGCCTGGGCACCTTGTCTGACTTTAGGAGAACTTGAAGCCACCCAGATGGCTGACATCCCTGGATGCTGGAAGCAGAGTGGTGGGATGCAGGGTTGGGGAGATTGGGATGAAAATAGATGACAGAGGGCAGGGCATTGGTGATGGCTGGCTTCTAGGACAGGGTCATACTTGGGCACCTCCCGGGGATGAAGGAAGTCATAACAATGGGTACAACAAGCTCATGGGAGGAACGAGGTAGGTGGCTGCTGCCCAGGCCAGCTGAGTGTGGCCACAGCCCGTTGTGAGTTCAGACACAGTGTTGCCCGTTCTCCTGGAGCTTCAAGGGAAGTAGGGAATACGGACCTATAATATGAAATCAGCACATTTAAAACATTAGTTATCAATTAATAAAGCAATATAAATAACAAAAAGACACCAGGCAGGTCAAGCAAAGCCTACCACCTTGGCTGGTGACCCCCTGCTCTGGCAAAGGGGGCACTGAGGCCAGGTCCTGGCCCAGGCCAACTATCTGTCTTGTTGTGCTGTGTGGTCCTGGGCAAACCCCTCCCCTCTCTGGACCCCAGTTTCCTGATCTGGAAGAGAAGAGGAGCCTGATCTGCGGGGTCCCACCACTTTGGACAGGGTGTGACTAAGTCCCTCAGGCTCGAGGGAAGATGTGGTTATTAGGGAAGTGACTCTTCTCGGGAACCATGCTTCCGGGACTGCATTGCGCTCTGGTATTTCGTGTTTCCACCATCACAACCGTGTGTGTGGATGGATGTGTGTCATAATTTGGAGCTTTGCATGGCCCAGTGTCAATATCATCGTTTTAATAACTTTGCCATGGAACCTTTCATTGGCTACCCTGGAAGCTGGCGAGAAGCTGTAATTAATTCTCCCAGTGACCTGGGGAGCCAGGGGTCTCCTTCCTGATTTTGCAGATGTGGAAAGCCAAGGCCAGAGTTGGGAAGTGCCTTAGCTAACCCTGCACCACTGGGGACCCTGACTCCTCACTGAACCAGTGAGACCAGGATCAGGGTTTGTACCCATCACAATCTGGGCTGCTGGAAGAGCTGGGAGTCCCCTTTATGGGGTGAAGGACACGCGGGGTGGTGAGGGTAGCTGAGCCCTGGCTACCTCCCTGGGCCTTTTGTCAACTGGGCATTCTCTGTCTCCTGCTGTCCTGTCCAATCATTGACCTGTGTTCTGTGTAGTACGAGAGCCCCCAACTCCCCAAACATTCTCTTTTTGCTGTGGCCTTCGCAGGGGCCACTGCTTCGGTTTGAGAGGAGAGAGAACCGAGGGAAGAAGAGGCTTTGGGATCTAGAAAATCCCGGCTTTTTGTGCACCGCCTCCTCCCCACCCCCACCCAGCTTTTTCCACCTGTGCCCCAGGCCTGATCAGGGTGTCGGTGGCCGTGTGTGTTCCCCGGCCCCACAACGCGCTCCTCGCCAGGCGGGGGGAAGGGATGGCTAAACCGTGTTTCCCGGCTGAGTGCCCCCCCCCGCCCCCATCCCCAGCGTCCCCGGGAGCCGAGGCGCGGGCCCTTTAAATCCTCCGGGGCGGCGGCGGCGGGCCGGGGATGACATCAGCGGTCGGGCCCGGGGCTCAATGGGAGCCGGCGGGCGCGCGCCGGGCGGGAGCGCGCGAGCCGGCGGCGGGGGCGGGCGGGCAGGAGGGCCGGGAGGAGGGAGGCGGCGGCGGCGGCGGCGGCAGCGGCGGCGGCGAGAACCCAGAGCCAGAGCCGGAGCCCGGCCGGGGCCGAGCGGAGCGGAGCGCAGCAGCGGCGGCGGCGGCTGGGCCGGGAGAGGCTGGCGCGCCGGGCGGCTCCGCGAATCCTCCGGCATCCGCCCCGGCGGGCCGCCCCCGCCCGCGGCAGCCCCCCGAGCAGCGGCCCGGCACCGGAGCCTTCCCGGCGGGGTAAATATTGGGGGGCCGCGGGCCCGCGGAGGGGCGCAAACCCGGGGGGAAACGGGGCTCCCTCCGCCTCTTTGTTTTTGCGCGAGAGGGAGGGGAGGGGAGGGCGGACACACGCGCGTTCGCACTCGGGTACGGGGCGGGGGGTGCAGCCCGGGCGCCGCCCGCTCGGCCCGGCGAGGACAAAGGCGCGGCTGGGGACGAGGAGGAGGAGGAGGGTGACTATTATTCTGCAGGCTTCGCCGGGGGAGCCCCCCCCCCCAGTCCGGCCCGCCTCCCCCTCCCCCAGCTGGACCCTTCAAGGCCCCAGCCGGCCGAGAGGCCACCCCCGGGGCTGTAACTGGGGGCCACTGCGGGGAGGGGGGGTCCAGGCCCGGGGCGCCGGGGGCACTCGAGACTGTTGATACTGTTGACTCGGGCTTCTCGGCCAGACCCTGGGCTTGTGTGTGTTTCGCCGGACAATTAGCGGCGCCTCCCCCCTTCTGTCCTGGCTCGGGGCTCGGGACCCGGGGGTCAGCGAGGCTGCTCCCGCACGGTGGATGGGGGTGCTCGGGGGCGCGTGGGGGCCCCCCCCGACGTGCTGGGCTGTGTGGTCACCCAGCCACCGATTCTGTTTTCCTTTGTGGAGAGAAAGAAAGGGGTGGGGGTTATGTATCAGCTCGGATTCTCCCATTTCTGCCCGTGAGAAATCCGTGTTTTGCGAGTCTCCGTGGCACATGAAACTATGTTCGTGGCCGGGTTACCTCTAGAGAGAGGATTCCCCGAGCCCCTCTTCACGCCCAGACTCCAAGTGGGGTGAGCCCCCTCCCCAACTTTGCCCTGAGTTCTGCATAGGTTCCTCTTGGCACAGCCTTCCGCCGCGAGAAGGATTCGGGGAGAAGGGAAGGGGATCCGGAGTGTCTGAAGTTGCGCCCAGCGGATGCCTGGGTTTGGGGCTCCTTTGCCTTCCTGTCTAGAATGTCCCTCCAATTTTTACTTTAATGATCCAGTGACAAGGGCCCTGGCTGGGGGTGAGGGGGTGTCCGAGAGTAAGAAACCTGCCCATGCGCCCTGCTGTTTGATAGTTTGTGTAATTTAACAGCTGAAACTCCGGTTTCCGTCTGCCCTTTTTTTTTCCCACTTCGTTTATTCCAAAACCCCCCCAATCCCCCGTGGGAGAAGCGGCAAAAAACTGGGAAGCTTCTCCTTTTCCCGACTGGATCCTTTTTGCTCTCCTCTGGGAGGGTTTTTAGGGATAGGGCTGGAACCCCGTAGGCTCTCCCTGGGGGACCACCCCCCCCCCCAGGCTAGCACCCAGCAGTGGTTCCCGGCAGGGCTGGTTGTTTGCACCCTCTCTTCTCCCCTTCTCTGCCCACAGCCCGGTGAGTGGGGAGGGGCTGGGGGCTCAAGTGCAGTGTATTTATGTAAGGCACCCAGACGGAGGGCGCGGGTATTTATATAACCCGGCGTGGGTATTTATGTAATATAGGATGCGGGTATATTTATGTTCCTTTCCTAACCTGCGGCTTTCCCGGCTGCCATGTGTGGTCTCCGAATTGGCGTTGGCGGAAAACGGAGGGAGGGGGGGCAGTGTTTGTGTATGTACACACCCGCAACACCCCCCTCCTTCCTCTCTCCCTAGCGCCCCCCCCCCCCCGCCCCACTGTGGGGCCCTTGGTGTGTGTCGGCTTTTCTTTCTTCCTTTGGAGTGTACACACAGGTCACTGTGTATGTGAAATGTGTGGCATGTGAGTTTTCTGCAACTGTGGAGTGTGTTCCATTGGCGGCCACTGGCCAGGCGTGTGGGCAGAGGCCCTTGGTTGAGAGCCCAGAGTTTGGCTGGCCTGGGGTGGAGGCTGCTTCCTTGTGGTCCTCAGTGAGAAGGGCTCATGGTCGCTCCGCTGGGAGTTAGGTCCTGGGGCGAGATGTGTCCCTTGGGCAGGAACTGTTGGCTTCTTGCCTCTGCTGGGGGCAGAGAGCTCCAGCCTGGCCACCCGTGAATTAAACCTTTCCCATCTCCCCTCCCAGGTGGGTCTGGCTTTGGGGATAGCCCTGGGCATGGGGAAGGGGCCGGGCTGCTGTGCCTCCTGCAGCTCCTTCTCCATCTTCCTGCTTTGCTTCCCAGCCCTGGCATGAAATAAGTCCTGTTTGTGTCAGGTGGGGCAGTGGGAACCCTGTCTAGGTCCCAGGTGAGGACACTTTGCCACCAACTTGCCGGTGGGGAGCAGGGGGCAGGTGACGTGGCCTCTCTAGGCCTGAGTTCCCTGCCTGTAGAGAGAGGCCCCTCCTCTAGACATTCTGAGATCTTAGGGATCCCCCATCCTTCTCCCTGTTCCATAGCCACCGTCCTCTATCCCCTAAGTGTAGAAACCGTCTTCTGGCCTTTGAGTTCCCCTTTCTGCCGTCCAGGACCTCAGAGGGCAGAGGTCTCTACCAGGGTGGCCCCTGATGTCGCATGAGCTTGGGCACGCAGGATGGGGCACGGGAAGGAGAGGAGCCGCTCCGATCAGACCTCTCCGCCCACCCCAGAGCCTGGTGGCTAAAAACCTGGCCTTGGTCCCCTCAGTTGCTCTTTGGGGCTCTCTAAGGAGACCCCCCTTCTAGTCTTGAAGGAAGCCAGCCCCAAACTGTCCATTCAAGGAAAAATGTGCGGAGAGCCCTGTGCTCCGTGCTCGGTGTCGTGAGGTCCAGAGGGGGAGACGGCTGGCTGTTCTGAGGCCCCCCTTTCCTGCCTGCCCTCTGAGCTGGAGAGGAGGCCTATCTCTCAAGCTGGCAACTTCTGGCCTCTGGAAAGTCTGGAAAGACTGGGCCAGGCTGTGGAGGCTTGGTGCCCAGTACTTGTGACTAGAAGCATGGGGGCTTGGGGGTGGGAGCAGGGGACCCTGTTGTTTCTGAGTCCTAAAGGGGCTCTGGAACTCCTGTGGGATCCTCCATTCAACCTGTGCTCCCATCCCAGAAGGTGAGAACTTGCTGGCGGTTGCCGGTTGCGTGGTGGCAGTTCCAGAGTGATCAGCTCCCGATTTCCACTCTCCGCCACCCTCTTTGTCTTGATTTTCCCTCTTAGGGTCTTGGCCCCTCGTGACTGGACCTCCCCTGAGAGGCTCCTATCAGAGAGTCCCCAAATGTGTGTCCCCCGAGGAGATGCTTACGTGGCTCTTTCCTTTGGGGCATTAGCTGCCATTCCAACTTCTGCCCGGCTCCCCTGACGCTTGTCCTCAGCCTCCTGGCCCTCACAGGGGGACGCTCTTGGCCCACCTGACACCCGGGTGCCCTCAGGCGAAGCCGGGCCAGCTCTCTTTTTGTACAATGGGAGGGAGAAGGTCCGTCTCCCAAGTTCCTGTGTCTTTTCCTGGCCTTTGGGGGGCGGGTGTGGTGGGGTCCAGCTGGCGAGGCTCCCTTCCCAGCTCCCCGCCTCCCTGACCCCTGTGTCTCTGGTCCCGTCTGCAGGGAGAGTGAGTCATGGAGCTGCGCGTGGGGAACAAGTACCGCCTTGGACGGAAGATCGGGAGTGGGTCCTTCGGAGACATCTACCTGGGTAAGTGTCCCTGGCTCCAGCCTGGTGGTTCTGGCTGCCCCTGGGACAGTGCCGGGGACAAGTAGGAGGAAACGAGTTGGGACTTCAGGCTGTCCAGCCGGAACTTGGCTCCGGCCTCCAGTGGCACGTTTTTGGTCATTTTGTCCCCAGGGCCATGCCAGGTTGGGAGAGAAGCAGCAGCTTGGGGGTGAGGCTGACCAGGGCGGTGGGGTCATGCAGTCAGGGTGGGGCGGGGTCCCCACTTGCTGCAGGCTGGACACAGGAGGGTATTTTTAGCTCTGGTTTCCAGCTGTAGGTGACCTGGGTCTCCAGCTGGGCGTGGGAAGGCCCAGGCTGGGGTAGCACCCCTGTTTCTTGCCTCCTGGGGGAAGGATGCTGGTAGACAGAAGAAGCCTGGGCTACCCAGCTGGGCCCCCTCCCTCTGCTCTGGCCCCTGGAATTCAGCCCAGGCAGGCTTCGGAATGACAGTGACGCAGGCTCTCCCAGTAACCTCTGGGTTGGGGTGGGGTAGGGGTCTGGTCAGAGTTTTCAGGATCATTCTCTCCGGATGTGCTTCCTGTTGAAAGTCTGAGTTTGCGCTCCTGTTGTTATTTTAAACAAATCGCTGACATCTGAACCCTATTCCTCAGCCTGGCAGAAGAGAGGCTCCTGCCTTCAGATGCCACTTTCTCAGCTGCCCGAACGCATGTGTGGTCGGGAGCCACGGCCCTTCCCCTGCAGTTGCTGGTCTGGAGGGAGGGCCTGTGGCGGTAATTGCGAGTGGGAATTGATAGCGCAGGGTGTCCAGCCCCTGGGGTTTGGCCTCATTCCTGTCTCTTGGCCGCTCTTTCCCTCCTTGGAAAAGCAAAGTAAATCATTTCTGTCCTGGGCAGAGAAAAACAACAAGGCCGTGTGCTGTGCTTGCTGGTTCTGAACCCGGGAGGCGGGGGGCGGTCTCTTACCCAGCGGTCTGGGGCTCTGCTCTCTTGGGGTATGAACTCTGCTTCTCCGTGAGCTGCCCGCTGCCCCATCAGAGGAGACAGGGAGGGGACACTGTCTGAGCGCATAGTTGGTGCTGGGCAGGCTCCTCTTTGAAGGTAGTCGCCCCACACAGCAGCAGGTCGAGCTGGAGCCCTTCTGTTCTTCCGCACATGGCCAGAAGCAGGTGCGGCGCAGTTGGGCTGGCCTCCCGCTGCTTCTCTTGCCCGCTAGAAAAGGCAGCCCTTGCACCCATGTGAGTGCAAGAGTGTGACAGAACATCGGAGGGAGACGTCAGACAGACCCGAGTTCCAGACCTGGCTTTGTGCAGCCGTGGGAAAGTCAGGTGGCTGCTCTGTGCCTCAGTGTCCCCATATGGAAAGTTCATGTGATGATGAGGCCTCACTGACCAAGGGCAAAAAGAGGGAGCAGTGGCTTTTGGCACAGATGCACATCTGCTCCCAGGAAACATCCAGTCCAGGGCCTTCTTCCTGCAGAAGGGAACAGAAGCCCTGAAAGGGGAGGGGCAGGCCAAGGTCATTTGGAAAGCTAGTCCCTGGTCCATGTGGAGGGACCTCCCTGGGGGCAGGACTTCCTGTTTATCTAGTTCATTTTGAAAACCGGGTCTAGCTTTTCTCCTCTTTGTATAGGCTCTAGAGTAAATTCTACCAGGGCTTGGGGGCTGGCTTTTCTTGCATTAACTGTATGCCCTTGAATGGGTGATGACCTCTGCTCGTCTTGGCTTCCCCATGGGTACAATGGGATCAGGAGGCCTGCAAGGTGGTGAGCAGTAATGAGACCCCAATGTGCACACTTGCACGTGCTCGGCCCAGCTGTGGCACTCTTCTGTTGTGTCCTCCACCATCCCGCGGTCTCTTTTGGGGATTTGCTATTGCCAGAGGATTTGGGTCCCCTTGGGCCTGAGTGGGGGTGGGGCGCCAGTTCTGCCTGGAGAGCAGTTCCCCTGTCCAGCCTCTGCTGGGTGCTCAGGCCCAGGGGACCCTGCCCTGATGCTGTGTCCTGCCTCCTCCTTCCTGGGCTCCTGTCGTGCTGCTGTGGGGACAGTGGTGATTGTAGGGCCTCCCCAGCTGGCCTCGCTGGCTCCCTTTGTTCAAAGCCCTGGCCACATTCTTGTCACTGGTGCCAGTGCCAGGGCCCGACTCCAGATGGCCTCTGCAGGTGGGTCTGGGCACAGCCTCCAGGCCCTGCTTTCCAGGATCAGCCACAGGCGAGTACTGGGTGGATGTGGCTGCAAGGCCTGAGGCCTCTCGTGAGGGTCTCGGGGCAGCTGCACAGGGTCCAGAGATGGCCAATACCATGTCCCCTCTACCACCACTGGCTGTGCGCCCTCAAGAGCTCCCTGTGCTTTACTCGTGGTCTCTGTTCCTCGGTTCTAATCCTAATTGGTGGGGCATTGGTCTCCCCGGCAGGCGGTTATGAGGGCGCTTTGTTCCGCATCTCTAATCCAGCCAGGGTCCTGTCCTGTGTGTTTGTGTTGGTATTTGGATGAGCCCCGGTGTGAGCTTGGTCACCCCCTCTACCTACCCAGGGCTTCCCTAGGCCCCCGATCCTAGGGCTGCCCAGCTCCAGGCCCTTCTCTGTGTCCAAGTGTGTTTTCCAGACTGGCCCATCCCCCCACGGGGCCACTGTCCCTAATTGCTGGGTCGCCTCTGCTGTTCCTGCCCCTGTTCCGGCATTTTGCACTTAGAGTTCTCCTTTGCTGCCCCCACAGAGGGTGAGTTGAGCTCATCTGGGCAGGGCTGCCTCCGCTGGTCCGGGCCTCAGTCTGTCTGTCGGTGGAATGAATGAGATGCTGGACAGTTGGGAGAGAGAAAAAAGCAGGGTCTTTGGGGACTCACATTCAAAGCCCAGCTCTGCCCCCAAGTCCTGTGACCTTGGGCCAGTTACTTAACCTCTCTGAGCCTCAGCAGTGAGAATTCAGGGAGACCAGAGAGAAGACTGGTAGTTTCTGGACAGATCGGAAGCAGCCGAGGGGCCCCGCCGTGGTGGGAGCGGGGGTGGGGGGGGCACCCACTGTGGTCATTTTCCAACACTCTCCAGGGACCCAGAAGCTTCACCTCTCAGAGCTCCCTGTCCTGGGGAAGTTAGTGTGGTGTTTGATCTCTTGGCCTTAAGTGTTTCAGTTTCTATATGTGTCAGCTAGAGATACAAACAGTAGTCCTTGCAGGATGGTGGGGGAGTTGGGGGGGATGGAGGGCTCCTCCTACCTGCCCCTCCCCATCTCGGGGAAGGGTGTTCTCCGCATCACCTCTCTTCCCTGCATCCGTCTGCTGAATCATAGTGCTGGAGGCCCTGCTTTCAGAGTGTCTTGGTCTTTGCCCCCTGCCGGGCTGGGGTCGCTATCAGCTCTCATCTGGGTCTCCCTTGGCCCTGATGTCCTCTCCAGTCCTTTCTAACATGCCAGTGGGTCTGAACAGGGGTGGGGGTGGAGGGCGGATTTGTCCCCCAGGTCTGGGGACATTTCTGATCTTTGGGACTGAGGGAAGAGGGGGTGCCGCCGGCAGCTGGTGTTAGGGACTCTGCAAGCCATCCTACAATGCACAGCCCAGGCCCCACCACAAAGAATTGCGGGGCCCCCGACGTCAGTAGGGCGGAGGCTGTGAATCCCTCTAATAAGGCATCCGTGCCTTGCCCGTGAAGTCTCAGGCTCAAGGCCAAGATCTTCACTTGGCATTTGAGACCCTTCTGATCTCTCCCTCGCTCACCTCTTTCACAGTCTCCCGAAGCTGCCTCAAGTTCAGACTGCAGCAAACCGCTCAACTCACTGTACCCCACTCCCAGCGGACCTTTGCACGTGCTGTGACCTCTGTCTGGCACCGTCCCGCTCACGCCTCCTGGAGCCCATGCCGCCTTTCCTCCCACTGGCCTGTCCGTGCTTAGGACACTGGGCTCATGTCTGAAGCCCAGGGGCCTGTACTTAACCAAACCCAACTTCTGCTGAGCACTTACTATGGGCCAGGCACTCTTTTTTTTTTAAGATTTTATTTATTTATTTGTCAGAGAGAGAGGGAGAGCATGCATGTGCACAAGTGGGCAGAGTGGCAGGCAGAGGCAGAGAGAGAAGCAGGCTCCCTGCCGAGCAAGGAGCTGGATGAGGGACTCGATCCCAGGACCCTGGGATCCTGACCTGAGTCGAAGGCATCGACTTAACCGACTGAGCCACCAGGCGCCCCGGGCCAGGCACTCCCGGAAGCCTGTTGACACCTCAGAACAGCCTCCCATGCCACGCCCTCCCTGCCTTCCAGAACCGTGCGGGGGCCCTCCCTGGTGATGCGGGCTGATGTGCCAGAAGCGGTTTACAGTTTGCAAAATAGTTTTTCTCCAGTTTGCTCACTGGATTTGGTGATCTGTTTTCCTATTAATTTTATTTTATGGTGTTCACAAATGAAAACACACAAAACCAAAAACCAAAACGCAAAAACATGCCGAGTGAATGAAGCCACTCACAAGGGATCACATATTGTATGATTCCATTTAAAAGAAACGTCCAGAACAGGCAAACCCACAGATACAGAAAGTAGATGAGTGGTGGCCTGGAGGTGGGGTTTGGGGGAGATGCAGAGCGAAAACTGAAGGGTCCTGGGCTTTAGAGATTGTGAAAATGTTCCGAAGTTGAATTGCACAGCCTTGCCAGTACACTAAAAACCACTGAATTGTACACTTTAAAGAAATAATGGTGTAGTACGTGAATTATATCCCAACAGAGGTGTCGGGGAAAGTGGCAGCCCATAATGGAGAATCCAGTAAAATGTTGTCCCCTCTCGGGCTAGGGGGTCAGCACAGCCCTGCCCGGCCCTTACTGGTTTCTCATGCTTCTTTCCAGTGTTTTCTTATGTAGACACAACCAAACACAGATCAGCATTATTTCCCCCATCTTTTTATTTTTTTAAACTGGAAAGAGCATAGAATACATACTGTTCTGTACTTTGCTTTTTCACTTCCTGTATCTTTGAGATCTTTCCACTTCTGCACAGAGAGAGCTTCCTCATTCTTTTTCCATTGTATCCCATGTTACTGATGGGCCATTCTTCATTTAACCAGGCCCCGGAATGATGGCCATCTGGGTCGTGTCCAAGTTCTGCTGTTGCAAACAGCCCACAGCGGACCGCCTCATCCAGGCCCTTTCTGTACTCACTAGGGTGTCGAGTGCACCCCCAAACTGGGAGCTGGGTTTCTCGGTTCACACGTGGGCACCTCAAGGCATGGTCCCCACTGCCCCACAGCCCCTTGCAGCACAGCGCAGGCGTCTCACCGCAGGACTTCGGCCAGGCACTGGTGGGGGAGCTCTTTGGGGACCATTTGCGTTTCTCTGACAAGGAGGTTGAGCATCTTGCCATTTTTATATTAATGATTTCTTTCTCTTGAAGCATCTCTGTAGGTCCTTTACCCTGTTTCCTTTGAGCCTTTGGTCTTTTTCCTACTAAGGTGTAGGAGCAGGTTAACATGTTAGTGCCGTCATCCCCTTGCCACTGGTAAGTTACAGCGATATTTGCTGGTGTTTTGTTTTTTTAAAGATTTTATTTATTTATTTGACAGACAGAGATCGAGTGGGCAGAGAGGCAGGCAGAGAGATTGGAAGGGAAGCAGGATCCCTGCTGAGCAGAGAGGCTCGTGCGGGCTCCCAGGACCCCGAGATCATGACCCGGGCCCAAGGCAGAGGCTTAACCCACTGGGCCACCCAGGTGCCCCTGTTGCTGGTGTTTTTGCCACGGAGAAGGGATTTCCATTTTGGATGGGATGGAGCCATTTTTTTTTCTTTTTTCTAAATGGCCTTTGGATTTTATTTTATTTTATTTATTATTTTTTTAAAAGAGTTTATTTATTTATTTATTTATCTAACAGACAGAGATCACAAGTAGGCAGAGAGGCAGGCAGAGAGAGAGGGGGAAGCAGGCTCCCTGCTGAGCAGAGAGCCCGATGTGGGGCTTAATCCCAGGACCCCGGGATCATGACCTGAGCCGAAGGCAGAGGCTTTAACCACTGAGCCACCCAGGTGCCCCGGCCTTTGGATTTTAAATCAGGGATAAAAAGCTTTGCCTACCCCAAAGTTGAAAGGCAATTTCTCTCTTCTCTTCTTGGGTCTCATTTTTTTCTTTTTATTAAGTGTGAGTAGATACAAAAGAAGACATACAGCAAGTATGCATGCTGTTAGGCACCCTTCCTCCCCTTCCCCTCGGAGGAGGATGTGCCTGTCACCATGTAGGCCCCTGCCGCACCATGGTGTCCCCTCCTCTCCTTTTCCCTCAGAGGGAATCACCTTCTCGCGGTTGAAATTGTTCCCTTGTGTTAAAGAGTTTTGTTAAGTTTGTATCCCTAGACCTAACCCTGTTCAGCATTGTGTCTTTTCAACTGTGCCTGCCTTCTCCTGTCTCTTCCTCTCCTTCAACAGAGATAAAATTTGCAGAACACAATTAACCGTTTTTAAAATACACAATTCAGTGGCTTTTGGTACATTCCCAGTGTTGTGCAACCACCGTTCTTATCTAGTTCCTGCAAACATTTTTCTTTTTTTTTTT